>JARQOC010000005.1:23391335-23481453 GCA_033576535.1 Allobates femoralis
AGCTGGGGATTTAGTCGTGTGGTGCTGCGGCTCCTACTTATTAGGCCCAGAGCCTGCCGGTCTGCGGTCAGGGATAAACCGTTACTAACCACCTCGGCTCCTGTGGTGACCTGGGTCTCCAGCTGGCTCCGTCCAGTCCTGGAGTGGCCCCCTTCCACGTCTGGGTCTCCCCTCTCCTAAGAGGTGCCTCCCTGTTACAGCCGCAGGGTCCCCTGCGTCTGCCTCTGTTGCTCTCCTCACACCATCTGCCTGACTTGTGTAAACTCTCACTCACTTCTCCCCACTCTTCTAGGTCGACCCCTCTGGGACCTCCTGAATGCCAGTCCCCTGTGCTAAGGTGTCCTATGAGTGTGTGTGTGTTAGGTGCAGACTCTGTATTTTTCCTCCCTCATCCGTGACTACAGAAACACTACACCTGCTGTTTGGGGTGCAATACCTCCCTGTGGCACCTTCCCATGGGGGCGCCACATGCATTTCATAATAAAACAATAAAACACATTCTTGCCCACAGAACTGACGCTTCTCCTTTGTATTGCTGCTGGAGTCCCTGAAGGTTTCACAGAATTATATTCCAGAGGGGAGCATTATGTGACCTATGCAGACAATCAGTGGTTAATGATTGGTTAAAGGAAATCTGTCAGGTCAAAAATCCATGAATAACTGCTAGTATTTTCTAACTCGACGCTCTAAGCTCTCTCTATTGATGAATTCTTTTAGTTATATTTCCCTCCTATCTTCTGTAAACTTCAAATAAAGAGATTCATTCCATCTGTCACTCACAGTGAATGATCCATTTAGTTCTCTGTTGCCCCCTCCCCATAGCATGAATATGCATGTCACAATATCACATACTCACACCTCATCACTGCTCAGGAGATCACTGGTTGGGTGTACTCTCCTCTCTGCTCTCTGTGTTTGCAGCATCACAAGAGGTCAAATACAACACAGAAACTGTTAAGGCAGGTGTTAAATGGAGTCTAGATAAGGCAAATCTGTAATAGCTCTCTCCCTCCCTCAACAGAACAGATCTCCTGTAAGTGAAACATGACACTGCACTGAGAGCAAAGGGAGGAGAGAGCTGCTAAGAGGGAGTGCATAATTACATAACAGTTTATACAACAGCCAGACTATTCCTGTTTGCTTATAATGGAGAGGACTAATCCAGGAGCTCCTTGCAGGGTCTGACAATGCTGATAGCATGGAAACTATAAAGGATTTTACATGTTTTTAAAAGCTCTGCCTAGACACTATGCAAGGGTAACATTAGTGTTATACTGAAAAATGACCTAACAGAGTCCCTTTAAAGAGCTTAAACTCCATCTGATCTAAAACATTTTACCCTGTTTCCCCGAAAATAGGGCGCCCCCTGAATGTAAGGCATGCTTGGGGGGTGCCCTACCTCCTAATATAAGGCACCCCCCGATTATAAGGCATACCTTCTCAGGATGCCACCGATCGCAAGACCGGGGCATTCATCTGTGTCTCGCTCCCCGCTGTCCCCGCTGTCTGGTGCCCGCCACTCTGTACCGCTCTTCTGCCGTGCTGTAGTGCTCACAGCCCAGGAGCGCAGCCTTGAATCACAGCTCCGGAGCTCTGTGCCGATCTCCGCCCATGAGCCCTGCGCCAATCACAGTGCAGGAATCATGGGCCAGTTGACGTCAGTAGCCTCTGATTGTTCCTGGGCTGTGATTGGCCCAGGGCTCCTGCGCTGTGATTGGTCCAGGGCTCCTGCGCTCTGATTGGCCCAGGGCCCCTGCACTGTGCACCACCAAAGCAGCACCGCAGAGGAAAGAAAGTGAAAAGAAAGAAGTACGGTAAGAAAGTGAAAGTGTGTGTGTGTGTGTGTGGTGTGTGGTGTGTGTATGTGTACACACATGGGAGGCTGCAGTGGGATACGGTACTGGGATGGGAGGCTGCTGCAGTGGAATAGAGTGCGGTACTGGGATAATGGGAGTCTGCTGCAGTGGGATACTGTACAGTACTGGGATAATGGGAGGCTGCTGCAGTGGATACCGTACAGTACTGGGATAATGGGAGGCTGCTGCAGTGGGATACCGTACAGTACTGGGATAATGGGAGGCTGCTGCAGTGGGATACCGTACAGTACTGGGATAATGGGAGGCTGCTGCAGTGGGATAATCTGAATTCTCCCAGATTCCACCACAGAGATGAAACCGGATGGCAGAGAGCTGCCATCTGGCTCCATCCGGCCCCATAGGCTACTATGGGGCCAAAAATCGGTCTGGGGCTGTCTGGTTTACACCGGACAGCCCCGGACCGGACCTTGCCGTGGTGTGAAGCCAGTCTTAGATGTCAAAACATCCTATATCTCACAGCTTATATGGAATGACCGGTGGTTGATTGTAGTGGTCATCTTTTCACACTTTCCTCCCTACTGGACAAAGACGATCAGGCTCCACTCGTGGCGGTAATGGGAAGCAGCAGAATCTGAGAGGTTTTAACTAGATCCCGATGAATATAAAATCTGATTTAGCCCTTGAAGTGAACCTGTCACATGGAAAAAAGCTAATAATCTGCAGATATGGGTTAATTTGCAGAATAATAGCAATCTGAACGTGTCCAACACGTGCACAGTAAACCCTGTAGCCGGGTGGAATGAACTTTATTCCTTCCGGCAGTGTTCCAGTTTCAGTCTTGGGGGTGGTGCCACAATAGGTTCAGCCACCGCTCTGTGTTTTGTAGAGCAGCTGGTGTAACCATGCCCTCCCCCACCCCCCCCACAGATTGACTGACAGATTTTTCCAATGCTGTCCCTGTCAGTCAGTGCGGGGGCGGTTAGAGCTGCCGCTCTACAAACACAAAGCAGTGACTGAACCTGTGCCGGCTCCGCCCCCAACACTGAAACCGGAACGCTGCTGGAAGTTCATTCCTCCCGACAACAGGGCTTAATGTACCGGCACAGGCAGATTAAGGTTGGTCTTTGTCTGTACATTAACTCTACACCTGAAGGTTATTAGTATTTTTCCACGTGATGCGTTCTCTTTAAAATGACCTTGACAGATCATACAGATATAAAGACTAGGAAATGCAAGCTGCATGAGAGTGTATGCATGCATCTCACATGAGTCACCCGACCTTGCAGCTGTCTCTCTGGAGAGGAATGCAGAGCTCCATAGAAACACAAGAAGCTCCATACTCTTGCTCAGAGAGGCAGGGGCCAGGGCGGGTGACTCATGTAAGATGCATGCGAGACACCCTCATGCAGCTCACAGAAGTGTGTTTGCAAGTTGCATTGGCAATACAGGCGAGCTTACTCTTTGCTGTATTTGTTTTTAAGTATGTATTATTATTACTATTGTTTTAGAACCAATATGGGTCCATTTGATTAAAATAATACAAAATGTTAGATAACCTTTTAAGCTGCATGAACACAATGGATTGCACACACCCCGTTGTAATTATTTCTCAGGACTTTTGAACCTGCCGATTCCTATTCCGGATTTCTACCTTATTACGCTACGACTGTCGCTGCCAAAGTAACTTTGATCAGTTTTAATACTTTTTCTAGTGAACCATGAAGTGCGGCGGTGTTCTCAAACAATGCGCGTATTATGTTAATTTCCATTTCTGCTAACATAACGCGGAATCTAATCTTTAAATGGCGTTGTTGTTCTCCACCGCGAACTGTAATTTGTATGTCATTCCAAAACACATGCCGTTTCTATTGACTATAGTTAATTAAATTTCTAATCTGAAATAGGTCTTTGTTCTTAGATTAGAAAAAACACGTTTATTATATTTCACAAAATATCAATTTTCACAGTGACTAGCTCTGAAACTATGAGTCAGGAGCGGAGATTTAAAAGCAGAACCGCAGGGTTCTTCTAGAGTTACAAGGTACAATGTACATGATGGATATCTGAGATGAAAGAGAATTCATCTCACTATTTTGTTCTCACTTTGTTTTATATAGAATTTATTGTAGGATTCTTTATCGTAATGCAAGAAAATCTATGGGTCCATTCAGTGGCGTAACTTGAAGCTCATGGGCCCCAATACAATGGGGCCCCCAATTATTGCAAATCTTTAATAGCATTAGTCGTTTTCTATAGGCTAAAAGGACTGTTTGGGCCCCCCTGGGCTCCAGGGCCCGGGTGAGATTGTAACCTCTGCACCTGTTGTAGTTATGCCTGTGGGTCCATTCTCCAACCTTATAACTCTAAAGCTAACCCAAGTATTACCCTGACCCTAGTATAAATTTAGCCCTAACCCCAAGGATTATTCTAACCCTAGTAAAACCTTAGCCCTAACACCAAGTATTACCCTGATCCAAGTATAAATTTATCCCTAACCCCAAGGATTACCCTAACCCATGTATAACCTTAGCCCTAACCCAACGTTTTACCCTGACCCTAGTATAAATTTAGCCCTAACCCTAAGGATTACCCTAACCCGAGTATAACTTTAGCCCTAACCCCAAGTATTACCCTGACCCTAGTATAAACTTAGCCCTAACCCCAAAGATTACCCTAACCCTAGTATAACTTTAGCCATAACCCCAAGTTTTACCCTAACCCTAGTATATCTTTAGCTGTAACCCCAATTATTACCCTGACCCTAGTATAACCTTAGCCATAACCCCAAGAATTACCCTAACCCTAGTATAACCTTAGCCCTAACCCCAAGTAATACCCTAAGCCTAGTAAAACCTTAGCCCTATCCCCATTACCCTAACTCTAGTATAAATTTAACCCTAAACCCAACGTTTACCCTAATCCATGTATAACCTTAGCCATAACCCCATGTATTACCCTTACCTTAGTATAACCTTAGCCCTAACCCTAAGGATTACCCTAACCCTAGTAAAACCTTAGCCATAACCCCAAGTATTCCCTAACCATAGTATATCTTTAGCTGTAACCCCAAGTATTACCCTAACCCTAGTATAACTTTAGCCATAACACCAAGTATTACCCTAACCCTAGTATAACCTTAGCCCTAATGCCAAGTAATACCCTAATCCTAGTAAAACTTTAGCCCTATCACCATTACCCTAACTCTAGTATAACCTTAACCCTAACCCCAAGTACTACTCTAACTTTGGTACAACCTTAGCCGTAAACCCAAGTATTACCCTAACCTGAGTATAACCTTAGCCCTAACCCCAAGTGTTACTCTAACCTTAGTAAAACCTTAGCCCAAGTATTACCCTAGCCCTAGTATAACCTTAGCCCTAAACCCCAAGTACTACCATAACCCTAGTATAACCTTAGCCCTAAACCCAAGTATTACCCTAACCCTAGTATAACCGTAGTCCTAACCCCAAATTTTTACCCTAAACCTGGTATATCCTTAGCCCTAAACCCAAGCATTACCCTAACCCGAGTATAACTTTAGCCTTAACCCCAAGTATTACTCTAACCTTAGTAAAACCTTAGCCCAAGTATTATCCTAACCTTAGTATAACCTTAGCCCTAACACCAAAGTACCACCATAACCCTGGTATAACCTTTGCCCTAAACTCAAGTATTACCCTAACCCTAGTATAATTGTAGCCCTAACCCCAAAGTTTTACCCTAAACCTGGCATATCCTTAGCCCTAAACCCAAGTATTACCCTAACCCGAGTATAACTTTAGCCTTAACCCCAAGTATTACTCTAAACTTAGTAAAACCTTAGCCCAAGTATTATCCTAGCCTCAGTATAACCTTAGCCCTAATACCAAAGTACCACCATAACAGTAGTATAACCTCTGCCCTAACCCCAAGTATTACCCTCACCCTAGTGTAATCTTAGCTGTAAATCTAATTATTACCCTAATGCTAGTATAACGTTAACCCTAACCCCAAGTATTACCCTAACCTGAGTATCACCTTAACCCTATATACAGGTGCATCTCATTGAATTAGAATGTTATCAACAACTTCATTTATTTCAGTAATTTATTACATAAAGTGACACACATCTATTATATAGAGTCATTACACACAGAGGGATCTATTTCATGTGTTTATTTCTGTTAATGTTGATGATTAATGAAAACCCAAAGGCCATTATCGCAGAAAATTAAAGTAGGGAGGATGAAGGGTTAAAAACCGCGCCGCCGCATTTCACGAGATATCAAAGGGTGAATATAATATTGATTTATTAGTCAGTGCATTTCAAGCCTCCCAGAAACATGGCAATATGTCCAGAGGAAGGTGCCATGGTGTCCTGAAACGCTTTGACCCTTCACCCTCCCTCCTCTATATGCACCACGCTGGGGACTGCAGCAGCTGTGATCTGCTTTTATAGTGGTTGTGGCTCTCACAACCGCACAAGGTGAAGCCTCTGATACCTATTTGGGTCATATTTTATCTCTCAGACCTTTCATCCTCCCTACTTTAATTTTCTGAGATAATGACCTTTGGGGTTTTATCAATCATCAACATTATCAGAAATAAACCCATGAAATAGATCCCTCTGTGTGTAATGACTCTATATAATAGATGTGTGTCACTTTATGGATTGAATTGCTGAAATAAAGTCACTTTTTGATGATCTTCTAATTCATTGAGATGCTCCTGTGTGATGGATGGAGGTATGAAGATAGAGGGTGAGGGGGGCATAGTGTGGGTCTTTGAGAGTCGGGGTCATGGTGTGAACGATGGCCTATAGTCATTGTAAGGTTGATCTGATCTCTATGAGAGAAACAAGAAGATTACACAACCATTCTGTGTCTTACCACTTTGGTTTGCACAGTAATGTATACGTGTTGTAATGATTGCACCTATATTCCGCTTATATGGACAGGATCCAGTATGTGTGGTGTGCCCGGTACTTCTTGTCTCTGACTGTCTTCTTTTCATGTCACCGGTAGCTTGAAGCTCTTTGGAATTTATAGCATCAATGTCTTTTCATTGAGCAGAGGCAAATATCTCATATGTCAGCAGCACGGCTTCATCACTGCACTGCTTTTTCTTTCTACAGCCTATAAGTGATTTATTCTCCTTCATGTCGGCAAAACAGTACATGATCCCTCTCTCTTGGGCTGTACAATTTCCTTTGTCTCTAAATATATATACACCACTAGATGGTGGCCCAATTCTAACGCATCGGGTATTCTAGAATATGTGGGGGTGCGGCGGTGTGGGTGTACGGCGGTGCAGTTGTACGGCTGTGTGGGTGTACGGCGGTGCGGTTGTGAGTGTGCAGCGGTGGCCCCCACAGTTCTCACCCGCTCCAGGCATCTGTCCAGCCGCCTCTCACCCTAGCATGTCTTCTTCTTCTTCCTCCAGCATAGATGTCAACAATTCCAAGGTCTTAGGGGGCAGAGTTAACAGGGGGCATCATAGTAAGAGTGTCCAAGCACATAGCCCTGATGTGGTGGGCGTGCCCTTGTTCACGGCCATTACGACGTTCCCTTTGGTAGCTCCACCGGCCACAAAAAGAAGAAGAATGGCGGGGTGAGCGGCGGGCAGATAGAGCATGGAGTGGCAGCCGGGAGGGAGCATGGAGCGGGTGAGTAGCGGGCAGGAGGCCGAGCGGAGGGGGGCCGGGAGACCAGGTGGATTGTGCCTGTTTCGCTGTAATGGAAATCCCGCGTCGCTGATTGGTCGCACCCCGCCAGCCGTGAAACAATCAGCGACGCGGTTTTGCGTTAGAGACAGTATGATCTGAGTGCAAGGTGAGTGCAGGGCTAGGTGTGAGGTAAGTGCAAGGTGAATGTAGGGCTAAGTGTGAGGTGAGTGCAAGGTGAGTGTGACGTGAGTGTAGGGCTAAGTGTGAGGTGAGTGCAAGGTGAGTGCAGGGCTCGGTGTGAGGTGAGTGCAAGGTGAATGTAGGGGTAAGTGTGAGGTGAGTGCAAGGTGAGTGTGACATGAGTGTAGGGCTAAGTGGGAGGTGAGTGCAAGGTGAGTGTGACGTAAGTGCAGGGCTAAGTCTGACGTGAGTACAGGACAGAGTGTGACATGAGTGCAGGGCAGAGTGTAACGTGAGTGCAGGGCAGAGTGTGACTTGAGTGTAGGGCAGAGTGTGACGTGAGTGCAGGGCAGAGTGTGACGTGAGTGCAGGGCAGAGTGTGACACGAGTGCAAGGCAGAGTGTAACATGAGTGCAAGGCAGAGTGTGCCGTGAGTGCAAGGCAGAATGTGACGTGAGTGCAGGGCAGAGTGTAACGTGAGTGCAGGGCAGAGTGTGACGTGAGTGCAGGGCAGAGTGTGTCGTGAGTGCAAGGCAGAGTGTGACATGAGTGCAGGACAGAGTGTGACATGACTGCAGGGCAGAGTGTAACGTGAGTGAAGGGCAGAGTGTAACGTGAGTGCAGAGTGAGTGTGAGTGGTGGGTGAGAGTAGGGTGTGTGAGAGTAAGTGGTCTGCAGTACCTGGCTCCTTGTGCTGTGTGCGTTTAGCTTAAGGACCTCTGGTGATGTCACAGCCATGTGATCTTGCTCCCGCCATGATTGTGACATCATCAGAGGTCCTCTAAGTATAGAGCACCCGTCACACATAACGACGCACCAACAATTCCGATAACGATACGACCTGGCCGGGATCGCTGTGCGTCGTTTTCACATCACTGTTCATTTAAAATAACAGGATGGGAAAGCCGACAGTGAAGTCAGCTTTCCCGCCCGCTATGTGAGTGTAGTTCTGTCGTCTCTGTCACGGCAATCCCGCCGTAGCTGATGCGTCACCAGTGCTTTTTTTGCAAAAAACATATTTGCCGGTACGCATTTCAGATTAATTTCCACTATGCACAGGGGTGCAGCAAGGCTCTCTACCGCCTGAGCCTAGGTGAGGACCGGGGCGGTTGCCGTCGGCGGCCGCGGGTAAGGAGCGGGGAGGCAGGGTGCTGTCGGTATCCGCCGCTGGTGATTTTACTTTATGCAGCCGGCGCACATCACACAGGGAGCCGGCTGCATGGTGCAGGCGCCACCCCCTTCTGCTCTGCGGCTCCCCCTGCCTCCATACTGCCTGAGCCTAAAGGCTCATATTGACCATTGAACAGTGCGACCCTGCCTATGCATGGCATACGTCCCCTATGTATGGCACACATCCGTTATGCGAGGCAACGTCCATTATGCATGGCACACATTGATTATGCATGGCAAACGTCCCCCATGCATGGCACACATCCATTATGCATGGCACACATCCCCTATGCATGGCACACGTCCATTATGCATGGCACACGTCCCCTATGCATGGCACATATCCCCTATGCATGGCACACGTCCATTACGCATGGCACACGTCCCCTATGCATGGTACATGTCCATTATGCATGGAACACGTCCCCTATGCATGGCACATATCCCCTATGCATGGCACACGTCCATTACGCATGGCACACATCCCCTATGCATGGCACACGTCCCCTATGCATGGCACACGTCCATTACGCATGGCACACATCCAATATGCATGGCACTCGTCCCCTATGCATGGCACACGTCCCCTATGCGTGGCACATGTCCCCTAAGCATGGCTCACGTCTCCTATGCATGGTACATGTCCCCTATGCATGGCTCACATCCCCTATGCATGGCACACGTCCAATATGCATGGCACACATCCCCTATGCATGGCACACGTCCGCTGTACGTTGCACACGTCCCCTAAGCATGGCTCACAATTCCTATGCAGGGCACACATCCCCTGTGCGTGGCACACGTCCCCTATGCATTGCACACGTCCCCTATGCATGGCACACGTCCCCTATGCATGGCACACATCCCCTATGCGTTGCACACGTCCCCTAAGCATGGCACATGTACCCTAGGCATGGCACACGTCCCCTATGGGTGGCACACATCCCCTAAGCATGCCTCACGTCCTCTATGCATGGCACATGTCCTCTATGCAGGGCACACGTCCCCTATGCGTGGTACAAGTCCCCTATGCATGGCTGACATCCCCTATGCATAGCACACATTCCCTACACAGGGCACATGTCCCCTATGCGTGGCACACCTCCCCTATCCATGGCTCACCTCCCCTATGTGTGGCACACGTTCCCTATGCATGGCACACATCCCCTATGCATAGCACACATCCCCTATGCATGGCACACGTCCAATATGCATGGCACATGTCCCCTATGCATGACACACATCCCCTATGCGTTGCACACATCCCCTAAGCATGGCTCACATTTTCTATGCAGGGCACACATCCCCTGTGCGTGGCAGACATCCCCTATGCATTGCACACGTCCCCTATGCATGGCACACGTCCCCTAAGCATGGTACATGTCCCCTATGCGTTGCTCACGTCCCCTAACCATGCCACACGTCCTCTATGCATGGCACATGTCCCCTATGCATGGCACCCGTCCCATGAGCATGGCACACGTCCATTATGCATGGCACATGTCCCCTACGAGTGGCACACGTCCCATATGCGTGGCACACGTCCCCTATGCATGGCACATGTTAGATATGGCCCCCATGCTGCTCTGTTCTTCCCTCCTCCAGTGCTGATCTCCCGGTTTCCCTCCGTGCAGTTGTGATCGGGCAGAGATGATGCTGCAGAGCTCCTCCACTTCCTGGTTCTGTGCGGTCATGTATCGGCAGAGTGACATCATCTCTGTGTGCGATCACAGCAGCAGCTGGGAGACCGGAGAGACACCGGGAGATCAGCGCTGGAGGAGGAGCCAGGGGGTAAATATAGAGTTTATTATTTTACTATGGCAGCAGCATGGGGGCCATATCTAACATAGGGGGGCATGTGCCATCACAGGGGGGGCGCGGGACCATATAATATGCGCCGCTTCCCCAGCCCATCACTGTGGTGCGGTTTCAGCACCACAGTGATGGAGAGCGGCTATGCATAGTATATGAGCGGGAGCAGGAGATCTCCCGCTCCCTCCACCAGCCTCCCCCCGCTCACATTTTTGTTGCCGAGTTGCAAATTTCCGCAAAATTCAAACTTTGAATTCGTGCGCCAATTGGCATAATTTGCGCTCATTGGTGCCCGCCCACCAATGAGCGGCCTCTGTCTGGTGCGCGATTTCTGTGACCGACAGACACCTTAGACAATTATATAGTAGATGTATGTATGTCTTATCCACCCTTCCACCTGCTGTTTGTCATAGTTGCTTTCTTGCCTCTCTACAGACAGGATTGTCTGCCCTCTCTGAACACTTGGATGCTATATCCCCTCTCCGTGCATTCATTTGCCATTAACAACCTCCTCAGACTCTTGTTATTCTTGACAGAAGGAAGGAGAGGAACAGAGAAAGACAATACAGATAGAGAACTTCACACAATATAGTTCAATACCATCAAGGAGAAGAAATTAATATAAGCAATGGTAGCACTCAACTGAAGGTGATGTGTGTAGGCATGGAAAACCACTGCTGCTACCCCATGGCTGGAGGAAGTGGTTTTTCCAGATGTATAATGGCAAAAATGAAAACTGTTATTTGGTCCTTATACCTTGAGAAAGGCGCCGGATCGGTCAGAAACTCGATGGTTTAATAAAAATCTATTGGGAATCCCAAGGCTTCTTATTTCCACAGCGCAGGGCACCTAAATGTGACAGTTTTCATTTTTGCCTTGAGACAACAAAAGTAGATGGCGTATAGTTATATATTATCTGTCTGAAGCAACAGGACAACATACTAGGTGAGGACGTTCACTGACTCTATAGCAGGAAAGTGGTGGCTACGTCCAATGAAAACTGTTTACAAAGCCACTTTATTGTGCATTTTCAAAGCAAGTAAACAATTATTAAAGAAAGTCATTACCCTCACCTACTGTATCTTCACCCATCCCTTGTAGACTGTGAACCCTCATGGGCAGGGTCCTCTCCCCTCACCTACTGTATCTTCACCCAACCCTTGTAGACTGTGAGCCCTCATGGGCAGGGTCCTCTCTCCTCACCTACTGTATCTTCACCCAACCCTTGTAGACTGTGAGCCCTCATGGGCAGGGTCCTCTCTCCCCACCTACTGTATCCTCACCCGTCCCTTGTAGACTGTGAGTCCTTGTGGGCAGGGTCCTCTCTCCTCACCTACTGTATCTTCACCCATCCCTTGTAGACTGTGAGCCCTCATGGGCAGGGTCCTCTCTCCTCACCTACTGTATCCTCACTCATCCCTTGTAGACTGTGAGCCCTCATGGGCAGGGTCCTCTCTCCTCACCCACTGTATCCTCACCCATCCCTTGTAGACTGTGAGCCTTCGCAGGCAGGGTCCTCTCTCCTCACCTACTGTATCCTCACCCATCCCTTGTAGACTGTGAGTCCTTGTGGGCAGGGTCCTCTCTCCTCACCTACTGTATCTTCACCCAGCCCTTGTAGACTGTGAGCCCTCATGGGCAGGGTCCTCTCTCCCCACCTACTGTATCCTCACCCGTCCCTTGTAGACTGTGAGTCCTTGTGGGCAGGGTCCTCTCTCCTCACCTACTGTATCTTCACCCAGCCCTTGTAGACTGTGAGCCCTCATGGGCAGGGTCCTCTCTCCTCACCTACTGTATCTTCACCCATCCCTTGTAGACTGTGAGCCCTCATGGGCAGGGTCCTCTCTCCTCACCTACTGTATCCTCACCCATCCCTTGTAGACTGTGAGCCCTCATGGGCAGGGTCCTCTCTCCTCACCCACTGTATCCTCACCCATCCCTTGTAGACTGTGAGCCCTCGCAGGCAGGGTCCTCTCTCCTCACCTACTGTATCCTCACCCATCCCTTGTAGACTGTGAGCCCTCATGGGCAGGGTCTTCTCTCCTCACCCACTGTATCCTCACCCATCCCTTGTAGACTGTGAGCCCTCGCAGGCAGGGTCCTCTCTCCTCACCTACTGTATCCTCACCCATCCCTTGTAGACTGTGAGCCCTCGCAGGCAGGGTCCTCTCTCCTCACCTACTGTATCCTCACCCATCCCTTGTAGACTGTGAGCCATCATGGGCAGGGTCCTCTCTCCTCACCTACTGTATCCTCACCCATCCCTTGTAGACTGTGAGCCCTCATGGACAGAGTCCTCTCTCCTCACCTACTGTATCCTCACCCATCCCTTGTAGACTGTGAGCCCTCATGGACAGGGTCCTCTCTCATCACCTACTGTATCCTCACCCATTCCTCGTAGACTGTGAGCCCTCACAGGCAGGGTCCTCTCTCCTCACCTACTGTATCCTCACCCATCCCTTGTAGACTGTGAGCCCTCGCAGGCAGGGTCCTCTCTCCTCACCTACTGTGTCCTCAACTATCCCTTGTAGACTGTGAACCCTCATGGGCACAGTCCTCTCTCCTCACCTACTGTATCCTCACCCATCCCTCGTAGACTGTGAACACTCATGAGCAGGATCCTCTCTCCCCACTCACTATATCCTCACCCATCTCTTGTAGACTGTGAGCCCTCATGGGCAGGGTCCTCTCTCCTCACCTACTGTTCCTCACCCATTCCTTGTAGACTGTGAGCCCTTGCGGGCAGGGTCCTCTCCCCTCATCCACTGTTTTTCTCACCCATCCCTTAAAAACTGTGAGCCCGCTAGATCCTTTGTCCTCATCTTCTGTATCCTCCCCATCCTTTTTAGACTGGGAGCCCTCACGGTAAGAGAATATTCTGCCTGCGAGAGTTCACAGTCTACAAGGGATAGGTGATCATACAGTAGGCAAGGAGAGAGGTCTCCTCACATACTGTGTCCTCACCCATCCCTTGTAAACTGTGAACCCATGTGGGCAGAGTCTTCTCTCTTCACCTACTGTATCCTCACCCATCACTTGTAGACTGTGAACCCTCATGGGCACGGTCCTCTCTCCTCACCTACTGTATCCTCACCCATCCCTTGTAGACTGTGAGCCCTCATGGGCACGTTCCTTTCTCCTCACCTACCATATCCTCACCCATCCCTTGTAGACGGTGAACACTTATGGGCAGGGTCCTCTCTTCTCACCTACTGTATCTTCACCCATCCCTTGTAGACTGTGAACCCTCATGGGCAGGGTCCTCTCCCCTCACCTACTGTATCTTCACCCAACCCTTGTAGACTGTGAGCCCTCATGGGCAGGGTCCTCTCTCCCCACCTACTGTATCCTCACCCGTCCCTTGTAGACTGTGAGTCCTTGTGGGCAGGGTCCTCTCTCCTCACCTACTGTATCTTCACCCATCCCTTGTAGACTGTGAGCCCTCATGGGCAGGGTCCTCTCTCCTCACCTACTGTATCCTCACCCATCCCTTGTAGACTGTGAGCCCTCATGGGCAGGGTCCTCTCTCCTCACCCACTGTATCCTCACCCATCCCTTGTAGACTGTGAGCCTTCGCAGGCAGGGTCCTCTCTCCTCACCTACTGTATCCTCACCCATCCCTTGTAGACTGTGAGTCCTTGTGGGCAGGGTCCTCTCTCCTCACCTACTGTATCTTCACCCAGCCCTTGTAGACTGTGAGCCCTCATGGGCAGGGTCCTCTCTCCCCACCTACTGTATCCTCACCCGTCCCTTGTAGACTGTGAGTCCTTGTGGGCAGGGTCCTCTCTCCTCACCTACTGTATCTTCACCCAGCCCTTGTAGACTGTGAGCCCTCATGGGCAGGGTCCTCTCTCCTCACCTACTGTATCCTCACCCATCCCTTGTAGACTGTGAGCCCTCATGGGCAGGGTCCTCTCTCCTCACCCACTGTATCCTCACCCATCCCTTGTAGACTGTGAGCCCTCGCAGGCAGGGTCCTCTCTCCTCACCTACTGTATCCTCACCCATCCCTTGTAGACTGTGAGCCCTCATGGGCAGGGTCTTCTCTCCTCACCCACTGTATCCTCACCCATCCCTTGTAGACTGTGAGCCCTCGCAGGCAGGGTCCTCTCTCCTCACCTACTGTATCCTCACCCATCCCTTGTAGACTGTGAGCCCTCGCAGGCAGGGTCCTCTCTCCTCACCTACTGTATCCTCACCCATCCCTTGTAGACTGTGAGCCATCATGGGCAGGGTCCTCTCTCCTCACCTACTGTATCCTCACCCATCCCTTGTAGACTGTGAGCCCTCATGGACAGAGTCCTCTCTCCTCACCTACTGTATCCTCACCCATCCCTTGTAGACTGTGAGCCCTCATGGACAGGGTCCTCTCTCATCACCTACTGTATCCTCACCCATTCCTCGTAGACTGTGAGCCCTCACAGGCAGGGTCCTCTCTCCTCACCTACTGTATCCTCACCCATCCCTTGTAGACTGTGAGCCCTCGCAGGCAGGGTCCTCTCTCCTCACCTACTGTGTCCTCAACTATCCCTTGTAGACTGTGAACCCTCATGGGCACAGTCCTCTCTCCTCACCTACTGTATCCTCACCCATCCCTCGTAGACTGTGAACACTCATGAGCAGGATCCTCTCTCCCCACTCACTATATCCTCACCCATCTCTTGTAGACTGTGAGCCCTCATGGGCAGGGTCCTCTCTCCTCACCTACTGTTCCTCACCCATTCCTTGTAGACTGTGAGCCCTTGCGGGCAGGGTCCTCTCCCCTCATCCACTGTTTTCTCACCCATCCCTTGAAAACTGTGAGCCCGCTAGATCCTTTGTCCTCATCTTCTGTATCCTCCCCATCCTTTTTAGACTGGGAGCCCTCACGGTAAGAGAATATTCTGCCTGCGAGAGTTCACAGTCTACAAGGGATAGGTGATCATACAGTAGGCAAGGAGAGAGGTCTCCTCACATACTGTGTCCTCACCCATCCCTTGTAAACTGTGAACCCATGTGGGCAGAGTCTTCTCTCTTCACCTACTGTATCCTCACCCATCACTTGTAGACTGTGAACCCTCATGGGCACGGTCCTCTCTCCTCACCTACTGTATCCTCACCCATCCCTTGTAGACTGTGAGCCCTCATGGGCACGTTCCTTTCTCCTCACCTACCATATCCTCACCCATCCCTTGTAGACGGTGAACACTTATGGGCAGGGTCCTCTCTCCTCACCTACTATATCCTCACCCATCCCTTGTAGACTGTGAGCCCTCGTGGGCAAGGTCCTCTCTCTTCACCTACTGTATCTTCACCCATCACTTGTAGACTGTGAACCCTCATGGGCACGGTCCTCTCTCCTCACTCACTGTATCCTCACCCATCCCTTGTAGACTGTGAACCTTCATGGGCATGGTCCTCTCTCCTCACTCACTGTATCCTCACCCATCCCTTGTAGACTGTGAACCCTCATGGGCAGGGCCCTCTCTCCTCACCTACTGTATCCTCACCCATCTCTTGTAGACTGTGAGCCCTCATGGGCAGGGTCCTCTCTCCTCACCTACTATATCCTCACCCATCCCTTGTAGACTGTAAGCTCTAGTGGACAGGGTCCTCTCTCCTCACCTACTGTATCCTCACCCATCTCTTGTAGACTGTGACCCCTCATGGGCAGGGTCCTCTCTCCTCACCTACTGTATCCTCACCCACCCCTTGTAGACTGTGAGCCCTCCTGCACCTGTCTTTGCCTTGTGTTGCTCATGTTTATTGTACTTGTCTATATATGCCCCTTTTCACATGTAAAGCGGCATAAATAAATGGAGAAATGGCGCTATAATAATAATAATAATAAAAATAATAATAATAACAATAATAAATAATGATGATTGAAAAGTTAATGTAGATTTTAATTATATAAAAATTGTTTCATTTATCTTTCAACTATTCTTTTCCTGTATTTTTTGTAAATTACTTTCCTATCTGCTCTTTACATTGCAAATGGGTGAATCCTCAATACTGATCAACAGAGAGTTTTGCAATTTCTTTCCTTGTTCCCGGAATAACCACAAAGTGCAGCCGAAGAACTTTATGTTTCATATAATCTTTCCAGCACACTTCTAAATACTTGTAGTTGGTTCTCAGAGGTTTTTATCTATTCCTGTATTTCAGCTAGGACTTTTATCTGCTGCGGTCCCTCGTGTGCGGTGGCACATTTACCGCTGTAAATGTCTGTTTAAATATCTCTCCGACCATGTATACATCACGTGAGCTCACAATGGACGCGTCCAACCGCTTCTATTCATTTTCTAGTCCATTTATTACAGTTAAGTCTTTGGTGATGGAAAAATATCTCATTTTGAATTTTTTTAACACTTTTCACCTATGTTCATCTAATTATTATTCTGCAAAATTTCCAAAAATCATCAAATGACCTTGAAAGAAAACATTAATGTCATTCAGCTTGGTTAACTACTGCTAGAAGACACAAATCCACTGGCCCACTGTAATGGGGAGAATCCAACGGTGAGCCAACGCTCTTATACTGTAATGGGCAGTGGCGTAACTTCAGGCCCAGGGGCCCCGATGCGAAAGCTGCAACGGGGCCCCAAATTATTGCAAATCTTCTGGGGCCCCCTAGGCTGCAGGGCCCGGGTGCGATCGCACCCCCTGCACCTATTGTAGTTGCGCCCCTGGTAATGGGCCTAGAGGACCAGCAGAAGCCTTCTCTATTTATAGGTGACTTTCAAGTCACTCACCTCTAGGGGTGTGTTTTAAAGGCATGATTCATTGCACTGGCTTCCCATACACTATAGGATCCGCTCTATGCCACTCACTTCACTGGCTGTCAACATCCATACATTATAGGATCTGCTCTGTGACAGTCATTGCACTGGCTGCCCATACACTGTAGGATCCACTCTGTGCCAGTCATTGCACTGCCTGTGAGGCAGTTGACAGGGTAAGAGGTACTCGGGTACCGGGGCTGATGGCGACTTTGATGGGGGGATCACGGCTGGTCGATCCCCAGTCCTGTGCCCTGGACCCTCAATGGCGGGGAACGGTGGGGGATAAGGGGATTGTTAATGTGACGCCACCTATGGTACCTGGTAACGGGGATACCAGCGCTGCGGCCGGCCGCTGAGGTGATGGTGGGTGCAGCAGAGTGTGGAACAGCTCCCCACAGGTGGAGCTTTACCTCAGGGCAGCGGGGATGGATGAGGGGAGTAGTAGTTTAAGTCTTTGCTGACACAGCGGTGAATTGCGGCGGTTAGACAGGCACACAGGGATTGTTGTTTCAGTACCTTTTACTGGTGACAGGGTAACAGGTACAGTCCAGAGTAATAACCAGGTCCCCGGTGCAACTTGAAACTTCCACCTTAGAAAGTTATGAGGCCTCCTCTGTGTCTGTGCTCTGTGATTTGGGGGTAAGTCCTGCCTGAGCCTGAACCCACCGCTTCTTCTCCCTCTCGGGGCTTTGTCCTAAACTGGCAATGAGGTCCTTCTGCGGGGTCTCTGTTCCTCCTATGGCCCCTGGTCCTGTGCTTGGTCAGTTTTAGCGTCTCTTACTTGCTCTCCTCAGGGCTGAACTCGTCCTGAGCCTTCTGGGCTTTTGCTGTAGCACTAAATGCTAACGGCATCGGACTTCAGTGTCCGGGTGCACTGAAGGGCTGTAGTAACCGGTTCCCTTTTCTTAGTTCCCTTCTTTCTCCACTTGCCTCCAACCCTTTCCCTAGGGTGTGCACAGCGGTCAGTGGTCCCTGGTCCTGGGCCTGGATCTCTCCCAGCGACCAGCTCCTCCATCTCCTCTCTCTTCCCTCTCACTGCAGACTCTAGACTGACTACAGGGACTCACTAACTCCTCCCCTCAGGCCTGGATGTTATTTTTATTGGAGACTCCTGGCCACACTTTTTAATCATGTATAACATTTACATAGGCTGGACTACTCGTGACTAAAAGTAATGAGCCGGACTAGTGAAGCAGGCGCCTGCTGGGTGTGAAGATGCTTATAGCAAGAGAACTACAAAAGGTATAGTAATGATTTTTACATATTCTGAAAGGTCTGCCCTGGCGCTACTCAAGGGTACTATTCGTATCATACTGAAAAATGACCCTCCAATGATGTACATTCAATTCACATTGAACACAGTTCATGCAAATCGAATTTCACCGACAAATTTAAGTAAAATGTGGAGTTGGTGTTTCGGCAGATTCGCTCTATCATTGCTGAAAAATATAGACATAAATCTATTCAACAAATCTAAGACATAATGATATATGATTGTGCTTCCTAAATACTCTGTTCGCCTTTCAGAAGAGAACACTTCCGTAGACACATTAACGAAAGCAAACAGCCCGGACCAAGAACTAACAGTTGGTAGGAAAAGAAAACATCCTTAATTAGTCTTTGTCCACATATACTTGAGAATCTGAACTCCATAAAAAATATAACTGCGACAGATGGTATATTTCAATGTAATAAACATTAAACATTCCGCAGCATATGTCTGGGTTCTCTTCCGAGTGGTTTCTTTCTTTTTTTTTCTTAATCCCTTTTCCTTTATTTCACCCAGAAGTGTGAATTAAAGAGCAATGTCTCAGCAGTTTCCACTCCTCAAATGAACACGCTTACAAGCAAAACAAGAATGTTGTCGTCTATAGAATGGAAATTCGCCTTATTATACCTTGATATTTCCTAATATTATCACTATTATTAACAATACCAGAATGGGCAAAGATCGGTCAATACATTTGATTCCCATTGAATGCATTAAATAGTAGAGATCACTGCATTAATCACAAATTTTCTGCTCTTTCAATTACGGAGGAAAAAAAGATATTGCCCGACGCCATGGCAGACAGTACTAGCTATGCTCGCAGGAGTGGACCCACTAGACCGTAACACCAATCTCCCCTGGATGAGCTGGCTAATGTGATAACCCCTATACTGTCATGGGGTGCTATCGTGTACAGGGAATCAGGAAGCAGGATGGTAAAATGGGCTAAGGGCATTCAGCAGAGTAAGTCTGACCCTTATCCCTTATGGCTTCCATATCGCTGGCGATTTAACGTGAGCGCGCACGTTTCGGGCACTTTTTTCAGAACGCTGTGGAGCTGTCAGACGTAGCTATATAGCTGCGATCTTCGGCGATCCTGCGTCCCGGAAATCACCTGCAGAAGACCGGAAGCGATCTTCCCTTCACACGTCACAATCATAGCAGCGATGTGGCTACACTGTTTGGATAGCGGCGTGCTAGAGTGTGTTTCACCGCGCCCCTATCACTCCGATTGGTAGACGGAACTGCATTACCATTTGTGAGGCACAGCTGGCATGGTCCCATGGCCGGGGTGCATCACATGGGTTGTCGGCTTAGGAACCTGTTTACATGAGCCGGTTTTACTGTGAGCTAACAGCCGAGAGTGAGCGCTGTTATCCTGTCCGGTACACAGTGTGTTAATAGCTGTAGGAATCATGAGACCAATGAGCAGCTGAGAGAGCAATGTGTACTGATTGCATAGCAGCCCAGGTGGGTTTGTCAGTGTGGGTGTGGCAGCTACGATAAGAGATTGCCAGGTGTTGTGTAGATCAGATCAGACCAGACGATAGACTGCAGACCACAGACTAGAGATGCATGGGAAGCAGAGTAGTCCTGAGCTCTGCAATGTGAGGTGTGAAGGGAGCCTGCCAGCTCCATACCAGTGGCCGGGAACGGGGCGTTACGGCTCCTAGAGTGGGGAAGCCGTGGCTGAACCAAGTGGATACTGGTCTGGACATGTGGCGAGACACGTCCGGGAAGGAGCCCTTGGGGATGCATGGTGTACCCGTGACTCAGGTTGCTAGACCCGGAACCGTGCCCGGTAAGACAGCAGTTCTCGTATGCTCGAGTGAACTGTGTAATATGTGTGAATCATGCCAGGCGGGCATAGCCGCCGTTGGGTCCAACTAGACAGTCGGTAAAGGACCCGTGGTAGTAGATGATGGCTTATGTAGAAATGCCATGTATGATGTCTGTGGGAGAGACCCAGCTAGTGTGGATGATATTGGAGGTGATCTGTCCCATTGGGACGAAAGGGAGGCTTGGCCTGCTGCATGCGGGAGGCACCCGTCCTTCAATGGTGTGTGTGAACCTGTGGCCAGACGCAGGGGTTAGGAGGGCTCCTAGAGTGGGGGACCATAGCTGATCCAGGGGGACGCTGGTCTGGACGTGTGGCGAGACACGTCCGGAGGGAGCCCTTAGGGGATGCATGGTTTACCCCGGATACTAAGGTTGGCCAATCCCTGTTATGGTTCCAGAGGAGCCGCAGTCCATGGATATACTATGATGGGCTGTGAGCGTGTGTAAGGATGTATGTGATCCATGGATGTGTTATGATGGATCACACGCGGTGTGTAAAGCCCCGGCCAGGCTGGTGCGGACGTGATGACATATGCGTTCACGCAATATTGAGATTTGTTAGGTTTTTATCTCTGATGTTTCTTATATCTTTCCTACTACTTTCTGATTAGGTAGAAGGTAGGAGGCATTTCCTTCAAGCAGTTGTACTTCATTATTTCACTTAGCTTTCATGATTTCTTATTTCTTACTCAGAGATCCTTTTTTATCTCATCCTGCCTTCCTGATTCAGGGTTTTAGTTCTTTTCCTCTTTTTTACCAAGAATAGGCACCTTTACCATCTGAGAAAATAAATGAGCTCAGAGTGTGCAAATAGCGTATGCTGAATATTCGAATTTCGTGCCAATTTGCAGCCCGGCGTAAGCTTCCACAGGTATGCACTGTCCGGCAAATGGTGGACCCAGCGCGCGCGAGCCAGCCGGGAGACGACCAGCCTTAGCCGTTCGCCTCCTGGCTGGCGAGCCGTTAACCGGAGCTCAGCCATGTCTACCTGCGGCACGGAGGTCTGCGGCGAGCCAGCCGGAGATTACCGGTGTTAGCTGGCGAGCCGCTGATCTCTGTGCCGCGGCTGAGCTCCAGCCAGCGGCGAACTAGCCAGGAGATGACCAGCGGCAGCGCCAATCACAAAGGTAGCGCGGCTTAGTGCGCGGTTTGAATGCCGCTATTCTGATTGGTCGACGTGTTCAGTGCGGCGACCAATCAGAATAGCGGCGCGTGCTATGCTGCCATATTTCAAATGCACTGAGTACAGTTTATTTGAAATATGGCGCCATAGAGCATAGAGCATAGAGTGGCAACCAATCAGAATAGCGGCGCACACTATGCCGCCATATTTAAAATACACTGAGTACAGAAGAGTTTTGCGGCTTGGCGTGTGGTTTGAATGCAGTTTCTCTCATTGGTCACCAGAACGCGGCAACCAATCAGAATAGCGGCGCGCGCTATGCCGCCATATTTCAAATACACTGTACTCAGTGTATTTGAAATTTGGCGTCATAGAGCGCGCCGCTATTCTGATTGGTCGCCACGCTAAACGCGTGCGACGCGCAGCGATCAATCAGAGAAGTAGCGCAGGTTGGCGCGCGGTTTGAATTCCGCCTCTCTGATTAGTCGCCGCGGTTGACCAATCAGAGGAGCGGAATTATCTCTGCAGCCAGGTATCTCTCTCTGTGACCCCTCACACAGTCTCTGTATCCTTTCCGCGCTGTTTACTTTCTCTGTACACTTGGTGGGTGTCTCTGGACAGAATAACGGTGACTCGGGCCCCTGTGGGTCCTCCTGTTTGTCACTGAGCTGCCTGTCCTTTTGGGTAGGGACCCTAACGTGTAGCTGTGGTCCCCCGTCGGTGTCTGGGAATGCCGGGTAAACTACGGTCCCCTCTAGAGCCGACACTCTACTCAGCCCAGCCTCCAGCAGTCCTCAAGGTGAGGCTCTACCAGGCTCCTTCTCTCTGCGTCTCTCGGTATCATAGGAGGGCTACTCCGCCTGCAGTCGGAAGCTTCAGCTGTATTCCTAGGGCCCGGGTATCACCGCCCCTCTCTCTCTCCTCACACTCCTGGTGGTATTGGCTTCGGACGTGCTTTCTCTCTCCTCCGGCTCACACTGGCTCGGTACAGATTCTGCGCTTCTACACCGTACACTCTCAGGACATGTGAGTCTTTCTGTCTGCTCAGCTTCACTCAGCCTTCTGCTGTTCTCTGGCCTGTGCTCCTCAGCTTCTGGTCTCTGTCTTTGCTGTTCAGCTCACTATGGCCTACTGAACTCCTTCCTCCTCCCCCTTCCTATTTCTACTGTCAAGTCACCTGACTACTTGTGTGCCCAACCCACTCCTCTAAATCCACCACCCCTCAATTGCCTAGAGTCTACCAATCTCAGGGCTGGATGCTGCCATCTACTGTACGTGGGTTATGTGGGCTGTGAGGGTGTTGTTGTGCAACAATTGTCCTACCTGCCTGGCTGCAGTTCCTTTTGTGGCCTCCTGGACGCAAGGGCGCCACACCCATCCTCACAGCCTCCTCCATCCTCTCAGCCTCCTCCATCCACACAACCTCCTCCATCCTCACTGCCTCCTCAATCCCCTCAGCCTCCCCATCCTCACAGCCTCCTCCATCCTTACAGCCTCCCCATCCACACAGCCTCCTCCATTCTCACAGCCTCCCCATCCTCACAGCCTCCCCATCCTCACAGCCTCCCCATCCTCACAGCCTCCTCTATCCACTCAGCCTCCTCCATCCTCACAGCCTCCCCATCCTCACAGCCTCCTCCATTCTCACAGCCTCCCCATCCTCACAGCCTCCCCATCCTCACAGCCTCCCCATCCCCTCAGCCTCCTCCATCCCCTTAGCCTCCACCATCCTCACAGCCTCCTTCAACCCCTCAGCCTCCCCATCCCCACAGCCTCCTCCATCCCCTCAGCCTCCTCCATCATCAGAGCCTCCTCCAACCCCTCAGCCTCCCCATACTCACAGTCTCCCCATCCCCTCAGCCTCCTCCAACCCCTCAGCCTCCACCATCCTCACAGCCTCCTCCAACCCCTCAGCCTCCTTATCCCCTCAGCCTCCTCCATCCCCTTAGCCTCCACCATCCTCACAGCCTCCTCCAACCCCTCAGCCTCCCCATCCCCACAGCCTCCTCCATCCCCTCAGCCTCTTCCATCCTCAGAGCCTCCTCCAACCCCTCAGCCTCTCCATCCTCACAGCCTTCCTATCCTTTCAGCCTCCTCCATCCTCACAGTCTCCTCCAACCCCTCAGCCTCTCCATCTTCACAGCCTCCTCCATCCTCACAGCCTCCCCATTCTCACAGCCTTCCCATCCTTTCAGCCTCCTCCATCCCCTCAGCCTCCTCTATCCTCACAGTCTCCTCCAACCCCTCAGCTTCCCCATCCTCACAGCCTCCTCCATCCTCACAGCCTCCCCATTCTCACAGTCTCCTCATTCTCACTCTTTACCCCTGTCTATTAGGTCTGTCATTCAGTGTGACACAGTTTACTCTTGTCTACAAGGTCTGTCAGTCAGTGTCACAAACTTCACTCCAGTCTATAAGGCTGTCAGTCAGTGTGACGAACTTCACTCCTGTATACAAGGCTGTCAGTCAGTGTGACACCGTTCACTCCTGTCTTCAAGGCTGTCAGTCAGTGTCACAAACTTCACTCCTGTCTACAAGGCTGTCAGTCAGTGTGATGCACTTCACTCCTGTCTACAAGGCTGTCAAACAGTGTCACAAACTTCACTCCTGTCTTCAAGGCTGTCAGTCAGTGTCACAAACTTCACTCCTGTTTACAAGGCTGTCAGTCAGTGTGATGAACTTTACTCCTGTATACAAGGCTGTCAGTCAGTGTGACGAACTTCACTCCTGTCTACAAGGCTGTCAGTCAGTGTGATGCAATTCACTCCTGTCTACAAGGCTGTCAGTCAGTGTCACGAACTTTACTCCTGTCTACAACGCTGTCAGTCAGTGTGACGCACTTTACTCCTGTTTACAAAGTATTCTAGAATACCCGATGCATTAGAATCGGACCACCATCTAGTCATTCATATTCTCTGAAAAAAGGCCAAGAAAGCAAAAATCTGCCGGGGTATGGAAACTTTTGAGCACAGCGGTATTATATGTCTCCTTCGGGTGCAATTTCTAAAAGTAGGCTCCCGAATCCCATCGTTATTATTTGTGAAATTTGGGTGCTGTTATTACCTATTTTGTGGTTAAATGCTGGAAAAAATAGCATTTTTATTAACTAAATGTAACAATTACCATAAATGACACATTCATTGTATTGTGCCGGTTGTTATGGCACCGGAATACCATACATGTCTGTTAGTTATTGTGTTGCGATGTTTATTTAATAAAGTGTGTTTATTGTAAATGTTGTGGTTGTATGTTTACACGTCTACGCTATTCCTTTTAGTACTGTTATCATTACAGGAAACGACTGTGACTTTTGCTTTTCATCTCATGTAAATTAGTGTCTTGAAGAAGAAGAAGAATGCCTTGAAATACCAAGAAGCAAAAAATAAAAAGTAGAAAATTAAAATAGAGGTTATAGAGGACCTTTAATATCGAATTATTCTAGAGGTGTGCAGACCTGCTATTTTACCAGTCTATAAATTCATCCATACAGGGGGTGCAGGGGCGTATCTAGGGGGGTGCAGCCGGACCTTTTGCCCTGGGCGCAACTCAGTGGGGGGCGCCGGTGGCACCCCCCTCCCCCTCTTCTTGCTAACCCGGCGGCCGCACACACATTACAGGGGCTGATATTCACAGTTTAGCGGCGCGGAAGCACCTGACGTCACTTCCGCTTCTGCGCCAGTTTGGGGGCGCGGGGGCCACTGGGAGACTTGGCGGCAGCGGGTCCAGTGCGGGGTGACCACAGGAGACCCTGGAAACTGCGGCACTGGCGGCGGCGCCTCATATGTCCAGACTGGAGGACGGAGGAGAGACGGAACAGCAGGGGACAGGGTGAGTGACCGAGGAGTCAGTGGTGGAGGAGGGGGGAGGGACAGCAGGGGTGAGTGACCGAGGAAAGCTGATAGCACCCCCCCCCGTCCTCACCTACCTTGGGAGGGGGGGGCGCCAAGATAGATCTGTGCCACGGGCGCCATCATACCTACTTACACCTCTGAGGGGGTGTCAGCACACTGCGATTACAGATGACCTGAAGATGTTCGGGTACGGCGTATCAGGCAAGGCAATGGGTGTCTTTATATTAAGCACTGTTCTAGAAAATAGAATGAATACGTGTACCTTTGTCTCTCAGGAAGCGACTCTTGTGAACAAGACCTATGAGCCGAAACGTCATACTCATCTTCCCTCTGCCACTTGATTACCTTATTCACTTTATTATCGACTTCAAAAGCCTGGATATGTCCTCCTGGGTCTTCTTCAAGCCTAGATAGGTCCAACAGGGTTTTCTTCAAGCCTAGATAGGTCCACTAAGGTCTTCCCCAAGTCTAGATAGGTCCACCAGGGTCCTTTACAAGCCGAGAAACATCCAGTCAGGTCTTTTTGAAGCCTAGTTAGGTCCACCAAGGTCTTCTACAAGCATAGATAGGTCCACCAGGGTCATCTCCCTAGCCTACGTAGGTCCACTAGAGTCTTCTTCAAGCCTAGATAGCTCCAACAGAGTATTCTTAAAACCTAAACAGGTTCACCAGGGTATTCTCCAAGCCTAGATAGGTCAAACCGGGTCTTCTTCAAGAGTAGCTAGGTCCACCTAGGCCTTCTTGAAGCCTAGATAGGTCTACCAGAGTCTTCTCCAAGCATAGATAGGTCTACCAGGGTCTTCTCCAAGTCTACATGGGTCAATGTGGGTCTTCTTCAAATCTAGTTAGGTCCACTAGAGTCTTCTACAAGCCAATATAGGTCCACCACGGTCTTCTCCAAACCTAAATAGGTCCACCAGGGTCTTCTCCAAGCCTAAATATGTCCACCAGGGTCTTCTCAAAGCTTTGATAGGTCCACCAGGGTCTTCTCCAAGCCTAGATAAGGTCCACCAGATTCTTCTTCATGCCTAGGTAGGTCCACCAAGGTCCTCTACAAGCCTAGATATCTTTACAAGGGTCTTTTCAAAGTCTACTTGGGTCCACCTGGGTCTTCTTTAAGCCTAGTTAGGTTCATTAAGGTCTTC
The DNA here is from genome assembly GCA_033576535.1 of Allobates femoralis. NCBI lineage: Eukaryota > Metazoa > Chordata > Amphibia > Anura > Aromobatidae > Allobates > Allobates femoralis. The sequence continues at coordinate 23,417,951 of JARQOC010000005.1, forward strand.
TTCAAGCTTAGTTAGGTTCACCCAGGTCTTCTACAAACATATATAGGTCCACCAGTGTCTTCTCCAAGCCTAGATAGGTTCACCAGGGTCTTCTTCAACTCTAGTTAGGTCAACCAAGGTCTTGAGCCCTAACCCCAAATTAGTCTATGTGAACCCAAAATTTAGTGCCATAAAATGGTGGCAGTAAGGGCTATGGGGCTGTGGAAGGAAGAAAAATAGTGATTAAAGCAAAAGAATTATACATACAAGTCTGCGTGGTCCATTCATTAAACCTCATACATATTCACTCCATTCTCCTCTGACCCTCTCTGACAGCATCTGTGATTGCTTATTGCAGTCAGACTGTGCCCCCAACCCCTCTGTTGCCACCTATTAGTGTATGGCTAGGGTCACTCTTAGGGAGATGCAAGTGTCGAGCCCCAGGCTTTGGGGTACTCGGATATCAGGTTTCAGGGGTAGTGTTGCTGTGTCACGGGGAGTGACACTTCAAAAAGGGATGTATTTACAGGGGATTATATATACAGTTCACGTGACGCCACCAGTAGTTTCTGGTGATAGGTCACCAGTGCCGTCACAGTCCGCCGGAGTTTGCTTGTAATGCGGCTGGGATAACTAAGCCCCCTACAGGCAGGGCTGTTCCTCCGGGGAAGCGTTCCTGCAAGGGAACAGGTTGAAGTAGAAAAATACACGCAGAAGCAAAGTCACTTTCTCCCGGGTACTTTAATGTCAACTTGTAGCAGCATCAGTTACAGTTCACAGTTCAACATTAGGTGTTACAAGAACAGGTAGCTTAACGATTGGCTGCAAGTGGATCCCAGGTAGTATGGTGGAACCCTTGGTGTACCTTCATTAACTAAACTCATGTCCGTTGTTCCCTGTCTACGATAGGACTATACTCAGTAGCTTCATGTAGGTAGTACCGGGGGTCCTCTTCCTCGTGGTGAGGAAGCAGGCAGACCGCTCCACTGGCAGGGTGCTGCGGCTGATAAACAAGCCACAGCAGCCAGTTGTCGATTGCAAAGCTGGACTTTGGCCGGATCCTCGGGCCCGGCGTTCCCGTTATGGACTGGAGTATACCCTGGAGTATGGTCACTCCACTCTGAGGATCTCCCTTTCTCTCTAGGGCACAGACTTCTCTCGTCGGGCGCCCTCTTTCAGGACCTCCTCAAGGTCCCTTCTTCTTCCCTCCATTTCGGCTTGAAACTGACCCGGTTTGACCTTCCACCTCGTTCCACTTAGTCTGAGCCTTCCTAACTCCTCTCTTACTCCTCCATCTCTCGGTCAAAGACCTCGAGCAAAGACCTCCTTGATCCCCCTAAAGGTGAATATATCCCCTCCCGGGTAACCTTCCACCGCTCATCTAGTGTGGGAGTGCTGGGAATGGGTCCCACCCACGATCCTAGGGTCGACCTGCAGCTGGGGCAATTGCACCTCTTTTAAGGGTGCAATACCCCTCTGTGACGCCTGCATATGCAGTGCGCCACTACCCCCCTGGTGGAATATACTCGTCCGCGAGTATCAGTACCTGTTAAACGGGAAGTGAAAAAAGCATTTTCATATTTTCTATTCAACATCAACGGGTAAACTATATACAAACAAGCATATTTGGATTTCTTCCTATTACTAGGAGGAACTATTTCTTTAAACGTTACACATATAGACATTGCAGTAATTAGCATTTTAGACCCCACGGTCCTCGAGTCACCTGTTGGCAAAGTTCTTACTCTCCGGATTACTATTATTCTGCATAAAAGACATAATCTAACTTGGCCCAACGGGGACCGATACTAACTACGCTTCTCACACAGCATACATTATCACTAAAGCAATAAGAGCTGAAAATAAAAGTCTCTAATTCTTCAGATGAAAAACAAAACTCACGGGGGCACAATTATTATTCTTAGGGATTTCAAAAATGGAAAGGCAAAAATAAAGGGGCATGGTTGCTGGAAAAGGGGCTATGTACAATGCAATGTCTCAACAATGGGAGTCTGGGGCGTGGTTTGGGAGCTCGTGGCGCCAGACGCACTTTCCTAAGCTCCTGGACGAGACCCGAGGAAAAGCGGCAATAGGAATAAGAATCAGGCATCTTACCCCTTGAAATACTGCTGGGACCCTCCCCTGCAACAGCGGCGATGCCCAGGAACTCTTCCCGCCGACGAGGTGAGCCGTCTCCCTCAAAGTCCTCCCCTGCAGCAGCTGGTGCGCGCTCTCCTCGCGACTCTGGAAGCGGCGCAGCGGGAGAGAAGGGGGAGACCCTGGTGACCCAGAGCTTCCTCACTGAGGTGCTGGGCTCTCTCCGGAGGTCCCTTCTGGATGATATCCGGGGGATTGTAGGAGGGCTCAGAGAGGACCTTGATGCCCTGGGGGAGCGCACAGTGAAGATGGAGGAAAAGATGGCGGAGTATGCAGCCGCACACAACGAGCTCGCAGACGACTACTCTGCCATGGAGGGCGATATCAAACAGATCAAACTGAGGATGTGGGACATGGAGGACAGAGCCAGAGCAGCAAACCTGCGGTTCAGGGGTTTCCCGGAGGCTGGAGCTGGAGAGGATCTGCGGGACACAGTGCTGTAATTTTTAAAGGTAGTTATCCCAGACACCCCCACACTGACTCTCAGAATGGGAAGGCTTTTCGCCTCCCAAAGCCACCACATATTAACAAATCCTTGCCTCGGGACATCCTGGTGGCATTTGACAGCATTAAGATTAGAAACCATGTCATGCAGGCTGCACGACAGACATCTTCATTCCCAGACCCCTACGTGGATATTTTGATTTTCCCGGATTTGTCCCCGGGCACCCTGGCCAGCAGACGAGAGTTTGCTCCCCACTGTAAGGTCCTAAGGGACAAAGGAATTACATATAGCTGGGGCACACCTGTTCGCCTCAAATTTAGATACAAGGGATCTAACCATCTGTTCCTATCCCCTAGCCATTTGGGGAAGGCTCTTCGGCAGTTGACCTTGACTGTTAGTCCTAAGGGGACCCCCCGACGTTCACCTGGGAGAGATAGGACCCCATCGACTCCCCCAGAATTGGAAAAGATTAACTGATTCTTGGACTTAACCGGCGTCCTCGGATCACTACCAGGACCTCTGATAGAGATTTTTCTCTTTTTCTCTTCTACTCCGTTGAAGAGACACTGATTCCAGCCCTGTGAGACCTACAGATTTTTCTGTGCTGGAAGATGGGAGAGTTTTCCTCTCATCCTATTTTTCCCCCCACTGACGGAGGGGCCCCATGTGGGCCTGTGCTACCTTTTCTTGTTTACATGTATGTTCTATGTGTGTTATATCTTTTGCTGTCTCTTTCTCTTTCCTCCCCCCTCCTCCCTACACCCATCTTCCCTCCCCATGTCTCATCCCTCCTGCTCTTCCCAATCCACTACCCCCACAGATACGCCCGACGGACCCGTACACATTATACAGGTGAGCGATGCCATAGCTGTATTAACCCAACATGAAAATTGTCTCCTACAATGTGAGGGGGCTGAATTCCCCCCTCAAGCGCTCCCTTCTTTGGAGGGATGCACAGAGATTGAGGGCTGATATTATATGCGTCCAGGAGTCGCACCTCCTCCCGAGTGACAACTTCAGGATGCAGCACCGGCTTTACCCAGTGGCGTTTTTCGCCAACGCGCCCGAAAAGAGGGCTGGTGTGTGCATCTTTGTTAGACACACGGTGGACTTCACTCTCCTGATGGCTGATATTGATACAGCGGGCAGATTTATCGTCCTAACCTGTGTAGTGGCGGGCTCTTTGATGACGTTGGCTTCGATATACGCTCCTAACGTGGGCCAGCTGCACTTTCTGCGCTCCATACTCGACAGAATAGATGGTCCTTCGGCCGACTATAAAATAGTCTGTGGCGACTTCAATTTGGTCCCTGACCGGGCTCTGGATTGCTCAAGAGGGGCACCGGGGAGGGTCGGGGAATCTGGCCTCGTGTGCCGAGAGTTCCACATGCATGATCCCTGGCGCTACCTTCACGCGACCGAAAGGGACTATTCCTTTTATTCCCACAGGCACAGGTCATACTCTAGACTAGACTATTTTTTGGTTGATGATAAGACCTTACTGGCCTGTGCCTGTGCGGAGGTGGAGACGATAACGTGGTCTGATCACGCCCCGGTGTCCCTCGATCTATCCCTGGGTGTCCGTCCTCTACCCCCTTTCTCCTGGAGATTAAATAGGGCTCTGCTCTCTGACCCAGGCCGGGTGGATGAAGTCAACTCCCTGCTTGTTGAATTTTTTCAAATAAATGACAACGGCCTGGTCTCGGAGGAAACTCTCTGGGTCGCTCACAAGGCCTATGTCAGGGGAGTCTTCCTCCAGAAGGCCTCGCAGTTAAAAAAGGTGCGGGAGAAGGAACAAGATTCGTTGCTCGCACAGCTCAAGCAATTGGAGGACCTAAATAAGTCAAACCCCAATTCTCACACGGCCGCCCAGTTAACTACAACTAGGCTTCAACTGCGCTCTCTCTTGCTCCTTCGCCATGAAAAATATTTGCGTCGGACAAAAACAGCATTTTATGAGTCGGGAGACAAGGCAGGGGCCTTGCTGGCTAGAAGATTGAGGAGGAGGGAGGCCCGCTCAGTAATAAACAATATAAGGGATGAATCTGGCCAAACGGTTAAAAACCCCAACGATATTGCCGTCATTTTCAAGCAATTCTACTCCAAACTGTATAATCTTAGAGAAGACTCGACCACACCCGAACCCTCTGCGGCGTTGATTGGTGACTTCTTGGAGGACCTGAGCCTGCCATCCATATCTACAACAGACATGGAGAAGTTAAATCTCCCCTTTACTCTTTCGGAGGTTCTCCGGGCTATTGATGCCACTAAACTGCATTCGGCTCCTGGTCCGGATGGCCTCCCGAATGAATACCTCCGTACTTTTTTGGAAACGCTGGCTCCGTTCCTTTTACGAACTTTTCACCAGTGGAGAGAGATGGGTATAATTGCCCCTTCACAATTGCAAGCCACAATTGTCACCATTCCCAAGCCGGGGAAGCCACCTGACCTTCCCGAGAGTTATCGTCCCATATCTTTATTAAATTGCGATTTGAAGATTTTTGCTAAAATTCTGGCGTCCAGGCTGTTGGAGGTGGTCCCCAAGCTGATCAACCCGGACCAAGTTGGATTTGTGGCTGGCAGACAGGCGAAGGATGGGACGAGGAGGATAATTAATCTTATTAAGACTTTAGAGCTAAAGGGTGGACCCGGTGCATTCCTGTCCTTAGACGCCGAAAAAGCGTTCGACAGGGTGCACTGGGGATACCTGGAACCGGTCCTTCGGAAATTTGGCCTTGTGGGCCCTTTCCTTTCGGCCATTTTATCCTTGTACTCCTGTCCCAACGCCAGAGTTTTGGTCTCTGGCTTTCTTTCGCCTGTCTTCCAGATCACAAATGGAACCCGACAGGGCTGCCCCCTTTCACCGGTGATCTTTGCCCTGGCAGTCGAGCCCCTTGCGGAAAAAATACGCACGTCTCCAGGGATCACGGGTATTAAGGTCGGTGGGGAGACGCACACCATTGGCCTGTACACCGATGATATCATCATCACCTTTTCTAATTTGCCAGCCTCTCTTACATCAATAATGGAAATTCTGCGGAATTATTCTGCAGTTTCCTTTTATAAACTTAACGCCTCGAAATCTGAGATTTTGCCTTTAAACGTCGCAGAGGGGGAAATATCGGCCTTGTCCGGGGCCCTACCCTTCAAGTGGTCACGGGAGGGGATCTCCTACTTGGGCATAAAACTAGCACCTTCCTCCCAGATAGTTAGGCTCAATCTCGACATACTTAGCGCAAAAATCGCCTCCGACGCAGCGCTATACAGTACTTCTAAGCTCTCCTGGATAGCGAGACTACAAACTCTAAAGATGATGTTACTGCCAAAAATTATATATATTTTTAGATCCCCTTAAAATACCAAAGAATATGATTAACAGATTACAAAGTATTGTCAATAAATTTGTTTAGGCGGGAAAGACTCCGAGAGTCGCCAGGGAAGTTATGTATCTTCCCTTCCATACCGAGGGGATGGGTTTGCCTAACCTATGGGAATATCATAGGGCTCTGATCCTGGAGGAGGCCAAATCCTGGTGGCACGCACCTAAACACCTTAAATGGGTCTCTATTGAAACTGAGCTTCTGAATGGCGGCTCATTACGGGACCTCCTGGCGGCTGAGTCTATACACCCAGTTGGGGAGCGCTCACCGCCTGGACTCTGCCCAGACCCTCCTGTCATACTGGAGGACGGTCCCTCGTGCCTGGACAAGACTTTCTCCGGGAGACATATCCCTTAACGCCTTGAGATTTTTGATTCCCATGGTTCGGGTGAGGAGGTCGCGGGAGGCGGGACTGACAACCTTGGAGGATTTTCTGAGAGATGGACGTGTTCTCTCCTTTGAGTCCTTTTGCGACTCCCACCCCTCTTGTCGGCCCGCTTTCCTCCAGTTCTGTCAGCTGGATCACTTACTCAGATCAGGCCTATTCCTTGATAGCCGGCCCCCTGGCCTTGACCAGTCAGCTTTGCTAAAATTTGTCTTATCCGACTCCACCAAGACTAATGGTATGTCAAAAATTTACAAGGATTTGGTGGGGGGTGATTCGATGATAAAACTCCCATATATGAGATTTTGGGAGCGGGACCTTGGGTTCTCCTCCCCGGTAGAGGATTGGCACGCTGCAGTGTCGGAGTTGGGGCGGTCTACCAGATGTGTCAACCACACCGAAAACTTGAAAAAAATTCACCTTCGGTGGTACATCCCCCCTATTCGGGTGGCGCGCTTCTCTAAAAACCTGTCCCCGCTCTGTTGGAGGCAGTGTGGAGGACGCGGAAGCTTGGTTCATATGTGGTGGTCCTGCCCTAAACTCGGCACATTTTGGTCCTCGGTTTCGAGTCTGGTGTCCTTGGTTACGGGGATACGTCAAACTCTTCCCCCGCAGCTTCTGATCTTAAACATAGGTCTGCAAGATTTCCCCACAACTGTTAGGGGAACAGTAGCCTACATACTCATAGCAGCCCGACTATGCCTGGCTGCGAGATGCAAGGCACCTCTCCCGCCCACCCTACAAGAGGTCATTGGAAAGGTCAATTGGATATTCCACCAGGAGTTCTTTCTAGCTTTAGACAAGCCCACCAAGTCCTCGGTTAAAAATAGATGGGAGGTATGGGCTGCTCACCCGCAAGCTTCCCCAATTCCAGTTGAGATGCTACGCTCATCATACGCCCCTTCTCAGGATAATGTCCCCTCATGAACGAGGGGCTATGCGGAGACAGAGCGGGACATCACCTTCTCGCTAGGACAGCATGGACTGACCTGATGTGAGGTCTGTTCGGGTACCCCCTCTCCCCCTACCTTCCCCCCCCTTTTTTTTCCTTGTTTCCCTATTCCTTTTTCTCTCATATTGTCTGAATATTGCAAAGGTTGACTTGTAATGATTTTATACAATGGCCTGCTCCCGTGTTATAGGGAGACAGGCCGTGTTCATTTTCTTCTGTTAAAAACAAAATTCTTTTTCTCTTCTTATCTGAATAAAAATTTATTGGTTAAAAAAAAACAATGGGAGTCTATTGCTGGCGAGAGATCCTTATGGCAAACCAGCCTAATGGACCTGGGTAACGTTCAAAAGTAACCTGCTCACCTCGGTATAAGTCTCTGTCCGTATGTCCTCGCCGCAGGTACGACTCTACATCACGTGTGGAGAAAAAGATGTCATCTGAAAATCCGGGTTCTCGGAGAAATCCCCAGCCTTCATCCTGGTACACTGAGAAAATGATCCTTGCCGGCATAGTTCTACTGAAAGCGGGGGCTGTGATCTTGCCTCGTCCCGCAGTCGCCGTGTTGCCTGCTCTCTCTGGAACCATTCCTCTCGGCGTCGTTGTCTAGCCACTTGGTCTGTTTGTTTAAAGATGATTGAGATGTCTGGTATTACTGGTACTGAGGCGGTGGTGAGTTGCCGGTTAGGACTTTGGAGTTCACTCTCGTCTCTGCTGAGCTCACGGCGGTTGGGATTCCTCGCTGCTGCTGCTGCCATGCGGTCCACCACGCAACTTCTGGGGTGCTCCCTCCTGAGGCTCCTTCGACGTCCTCTGACTCCTCGTAGTCTTTGTCATCCTCTGCTTAAACTATGACATCTGGGTCAGTAGGGGACGTCAGCCTAGGTAGCGGCTGGTACGGGACGGTGGTATTGACGGGGGTTCAGTCTGGACTCCCGTGTCCCGGGTCTGGACGGGTGGTGGTACGGGTGGTAAGGAGGCACGGTATTCCACAACGGCTTGCTCTGCTAATGCTGCCTCTTGCGCTTCGCAGCCTTCTCTCAATGACGTCTGCTCATAGGCCCGCTCCGCACTCCACCGTCGGCACACCCACGCCATGGCCTCTTCTCTTCCATGTCCTGGCGGAGCCTTCCAAACGCGTCCCTCCAGTAGTCAGCATCCCCCTCTAGTGTCAAGAGGGACGCCGCTGCCGGGTCGGTGACCCTTGGCTATTTCAAGAAAACTGCCATCATATAAGTGGAAAAATGAATAAATAATTTCAAGAAGTGATGTGGGGACAGCCATTGATACATAGCGCAAATAAAGCACACAGCTGTGAGCTGCAGCCCCCAGCCATATGTGTTATGTTGTATGGGTATCAAAATACGGGGGAACCCATGTTTTTTTTTTAATTATGAAATAATTAATTATAAATAATTTGAAAACATGGTGTAGGGTCCCCACAAATTTTGATACTCAGGCAACAAAAAGCTCATGGCTGGTGGTTGGTATTCTCACCTTGTGCAGTGACAAATGGGGTAACAAAGTGGATTAATGACATCTGTGAGTTGACATCTGACATCTAGCCCTGAATGTGTAATGTACAGGTCTTTATGAGACCCCCACATTACTGATCCTGTATGCAAATAGTTAAAAAATAGAAACAATGAAAAATCATTTATCCAAAATAATAACAAAGACACCCACTTTTACCAATTTATTATAAATATACCCTTTCAACTCTGACGGTAATCCACAACATGTGGTCCTGCGAAGCTCTCCAGCTGTGCTACATCAAGACCTGGCGCTGATCGATGACATTAAAGTGACCACCCAGCGCAATTTCCGGCAGACAATTACAGCTATTACAGCTGCGGCTGTGAGAGTGGTCAGTGACGTCAGTAAGGTCACAGATGAACTATGGTGACGTCACCGCTCTCCAGTGGCGGAACTATAGCCGGGTGGGCCCTGGTGCAGGTGAGGAGCAGGGGGGTGCTAGTGAGGAGCGTGGGTGGTGTGACGAGATCCTGTCCCAGGTGAGGAGCGGGGGGGGGGGGTTTGGGGTGTGCTAGTGAGTAAGGGCTGCTACCTGTGTCTGCGAGTAGGAGGGGCGGGATCAGCTGCGGGGCAGGAAGTAGGAAGCTTCCCTCAATTCACCTCTCCTCTGACCTCAGACATACTATTGCGGTCTGCGGGGGGCGGCTGGAGACCTGGACCCCCCTGCATGGAGGTGGAAAGGCCCCCCTACAGGTGCCTGAGGGGCCCCCTAGCAGGTCGGGGCCCTGGTGCAGCTGAACCAACTGCACCGTGGTAGGTCCGCCCCTGCCGCTCTCACAGCAGCGGCGGTTTCAGAGCCATCTTTCTGTCACTTCTTGACACAAATTCTGTCTATTAAAAGACCTGGGGAGCTTAACAGGACCTCATGTTGTAGATTACCATCAGAGTTGCAAGGGTATGTTTTGGGGTTAATAAATGGGTAAAAGAAGATCTGTGTTTACTTTTTCAAATAAAGGAACTATCTCTGTGTCTGTGTTTTTTAACTATTTATTTACAGGATTAGAAATATGGGGTACCATAGAGACCTGTAAATCACCAATCAGGTGTCCTGAGGAATATATTTGAAATGCATGTCGGGGTGTTGGACTTTGGACGTGACTCACCGTCAGCCCGTGGACTCCGGTTTAGACAGGCTGTAGCTCCTTCCTCCTTGTCACGGGTGGGCGGCGCCTGCCGGTAGCCGAGCCCGGTGGAGTGCAGATCAAAAGTTGAAGACGTCTTGTAGGAACAGATTAAAGGGGTTAATTTATTTGTGACGCCACCTATGAGTAGTTTCGGTAATCGTTACCGACGCTGCGGAACCTCCGGGGGATGGACAGCAGCAAGATGGAACGCTCCCCACAGGCTGAGCGGTGATCCCCGGAGGCTGGAGCTGCTTAAGATGTTGTGCGGCTGCTGCGGTTACCTTGTAGTGCGGACGGACAGTTCATAAGGAAGCACGGACACAGAAAGTCTCTGCAACGGGTCTTTATTGTAACCAGCAGGCAGTACATGGTATACAGTTCACGGGTAGTGGACCAGGTGGACTCAGCAGTGATGGTGTCCCTTAGAGATCCATAAGTGTTCCTCCATTCTAGCTAAGTGGTTTTGCCATTGTCGCCCAGGAATACCAGATCGGGTACGGAGAGGCTGCTTCAATGCCCTATCCAAGATGTACGTTATGGATTTTTTGGGGAGCCTTGGATCCCTCGGTGGGTACACCGCTGGTTAGACGACTGGAAGTTGGCTGGTGGTGGGGTGCTCCTGTGAAGCTGCTCCTCCACGCTTGTGGTTCGCGTAGCAGAGGTGAACTGCCTCCAGCTTCGGTACCAGTGAACCGGCTGTGAGTTGGGGTATTTTGAACCCGTGGTTGATGATGCCCGATCCCGGTTGTTGAGGCCTCAGGTGCTGACACCCGACCGGTGACGGCACGGGGGCTGCACGAGGTGCAGAGCCCCCGCTCCTACTCCAAGTTCAAGTTCTTTCTCCTCTAGAGTCTCGTTCTAGACTACTACTGACTAAGTGTTTGTACTTCCTACACACTTCCCTAGCACTCCACCCACCAGGACCCTGGGTTGGCCCTCTGTTCTAGGTGATGCATGCAGGGTTGGATCTCAAAGTTAACTGGGTCACTGCTGTGTCAGAGAATATTGCGGCTGCATTTATGGCTGCAATACCCTCTTGTGACGCACTCGTTGCGGGGCGCCACAGATGCATATCATCCTACCATACACATACAGGAATCCTCATCAGGTTTTGTTTACTCTACTTAGATAGAATTTTTGTGTGGGTATTCATTTTCATTATGTCTGTTACTTAGAATCATTTATTTGTTTTGGTATAGTTCACTGTGCTTGCCCTATAAACATCATTTCATAGCCTCTGCGATTAATTGAACCTTGTGGTCTTGTAATTATACTTAACTATAAAGACTGCTTTTTGTCTATGTCCCTCCTATATTTGAGGCACCTTCAGATTTTGGTGTGTACTATTAACTGTATGTATTTTTTTTTATTATTAAACTTTAATGTTTTAATTCAGTGCACCTCTGATTGGCTCGTCATCTGGCCATGCCCGATTGTTCCTGGGAGCCAATCAGAGCTCGAGCCGGGCTGCTGTGATGTCAGGCTGGGCGGAGTTGAGCAGGGGCCACACAGCAAGTTAGGCTGTGATTAACCCCATCTGCTCCTGCGCGGCTGCACTTGGGGGACACTGAGGACACTGGAGGAGCCTGGACACACCGGAGGACAGCGAGGAGCCACACCGAAGGCTGGGGGAGCCGGTAAGAAGCGGTTTGCGTGTGTGTGTGTATGTGTGTATGTGTACGTGTGTGTGTGTGTGTATGTGTACGTGTGTGTGTGTGTGTGTGTGTGTGTGTATGTGTGTTTGTATGTGTATGGGTGGGTGGGGGTGTGTGGATGGGAGGCTGCAGTGGCTGGGGCTGCCAATGTAAGACCCTTCCCTCCCCCCCGAAAGTAAGAGAGGGTGCCACTTTTGGCCCCCCAAAAAATGTAAGACAGGGTCTTACTTTCGGGGAAACACGGTAGTGCCTGGGCCCACCAGTGAATACTCCGGTCCTCCCGTCGGCCAGTCCAACCCTGGATGTCCATCTTCCTTAATGGTGGAATATGGAAAGGTGTCGTCTTCACAAGACCTCTCCTCTATAAGACTCTCTTCATTGTTATCACATACGTGCCTATGCAACTTTTTACATTCGCTTTGGCATATAACTTTTAAGTTTTTCATATACTGAGGCTAAAATAAGACAAAATACATCTGTGTTGGACAAAGTGAAGGACAGCGCGATCTCTGACATATGAGGTGACAAGGAAGACTTATTTTCAAGTGTTCACAGCCATGGAAGGAATGTAAATGCAGCTTAATCCTGGGGTCAAGCATTACTTCATGAATGTAACTGTTCAATACTTGGAAAACCCTTGGGTCTTCATTAGGAGCTGAAAAAAGGTAATAAAATAGAGCAAACATATTGAACTCAACCTGTCTGTTCTCATTGTGTTTCCCCATTCCCATTTGTTTCCTTGACATTGTGCAGAATAGGTTTGACAGCACGAAAGGCATTGTCTGAAACTGTTTCCTTTCACAATTTAAGGCATTTAAGTTGATCACACCCAAGTGCTGTCACCTCCTTTTTATGTGAACACATTTGCAAACATTTTTTTTTCTAATCTGGTTTAAAGAGAAATCAGATCACCGTTGTTTTCAAAATGAGGCTCTGAGCAAAAATGTAACAGGGGCCCCAGTATTAATGTGCTAAATCTAATACTGGTGAGAAATATATGCAAATCTTGAACATCGTAAGATAGTTTTGATCTTTTGTTAATATTTGAGGAGGAGCAGCTCAAAGTTGATTATATCCTTTTAATACCTCCGGAATTGATCTGGTGAACCTGTGTTTCCTGGTCATCTTCTCAGTTTGCTGAGCAACTAAAAGTTCACCCTTTGTCTAGGTATTTATTGCCTGTTACCCTTGTTTTAGTTATTTTTACCTAGGAGATATTTCCATTAGTTTATTTTATCTGCAGCTATTTGTACCTTCCCCTTACTGGTCTTTTCTGCTGGTGATATTCTGAAGTGGATTCTTCTTTGAGTTTTTAGCCATACTGCCGATTGTTATGCCAATCAGTGAGAAACCAGCTAGTGCCATTTTCACTGCTTTCCACCTTGCTTCTTCTGCCTGGTTATTTAAGATGTAGGTGGCCTCACTTATTGCAGTAATTGACTTATCTTCCCACTTTGAATTTGTGATTTGTTTTTTTCTCACTTTAGGATCTTTATCTATATCAGCAATCCTTCCCTATTTAGTTATTTTGCACTTTGTAATTTCCCCATTTTCTTAGGAGAAATGCTCAATGGCTGATAAGGAAGCCAGGTCCGAGTAGTCCCCTCTTAGTTTGACGTTAGGGCTATTTCGGCTCACGCACAAGGGACTGCAGGAATAGGAACCTTAGTCTGTACTGAAACTGGCTGGATCAGTTGCAGTTAATGTTAGACCTATATTTTCATGTGATTTGCTATACAATCATAACAATCTACATCCCCTTGTCCCAAGTAGACCAGTCACTTGCTTCATGACTTATGCATTTGAAAGAGATTCTTTGAATAAAGATGAAATGACTGCAATGTCTTGCATGTTTCTATGTTTCATACATACCTATGCCTTTGGGACCCATATGGCAGATTGGCTTTCGGATAACCTGTTAAACACTATGGCAGATGCAACCACTACATCAACACCTCCACATGGTGAACCCTGGTCCACGGATCCCCACACTTCGCAGAGTTTAAAGTGTAAAGACCCAAAGAAGGACATGTATTGCAGCATGTATACAAACAACACAGAGACGTCATCTCTGTTTGCCCCAGCCTCATGATTGGATGCTGTGCACAGACGGCAGCGATACTGCAGGCAGGGACCAGCAGAGGGTGAGTTATCAGCTATTTATTATTTTAGTGTGCACTCCAGCAGGGGGGCATATACTCTGATGGGGAACCATATCCCATATGGGAGAGGGGCATATGCCATATAATAGCAATGTACCAGGCTAAGGGAGCCATAACCAGGAAAAGTGGGCCATATGTAGGAAGGGGGGCTGTATGCAGGATGGAGGGCCGTATTCAGGATGGGGGGCCGTAACCAAGATAAGGGGACATGTCCAGAATAAGGGGGCCATATCCAGGATGGGGGGCCATATGCAGGATGGGGGGGGAATATGCAGGATGGGGGCTATATACAGGATAAGGGGGTAATGTACCATGCTAAGAGGGTAAGATGGCCATATCCAGGAAAAGGAGGTCATATAAAGGATGGGAGGCGCTATGTACCAGGATGGGGGATATATGTACCAGGATAATGGACACTGGCATTATAAGCTGGATACCATTTCACATTAAAAATTATTTTTTCTCTCTTTTCCTTCACCAAATTTGGGGTGCGTTTTATAATCCGGTGCATTTTATAAAGCGAAAAATACAGTAGATCTTGTGAGGATCGAAGGTTGCTTGTAGGTAGGTACTGTGAGAGTAGATCACAGATGCCCAGACAAGAACAGTTGTGGATGGGTTTGTATGTCATAGTGTTTTGAACTGAAGTCTTTGGGCAATGGAATGCCAGTGAAGAGAAGTGAAGAGATTGGCAGTGAGGAGAAGCCAGGGAATAGCGGAGTGAGAGGTGAATTAATAGGGCATCAGAGTTTAGGATAGGATGGAGAGGTATCAATAAGAAAGAGAAGCAAACTTCAGCGCTACTTACAGATTTCTGCAGAGAGGAACGTTGGATCTGTCCTACAGCTCCATAAACCACATTGAGGATTAAGTAGAAGCAGTTGAAAGTTGAAAAGAGTCCAGCAGGACAGTTGAAGCACCGCATGGTGCGAAACAGGCTGTTGTATCACACACACCCGGTATCTCTTCCTGTTTTGCTTATGCACGTGTATTAAATAAAGTTGGAAGTCTGTTAAGGACCAGAGTGCTGCAGGACTCTTTTCTACATTAAATAGATTGGAGGGGTGCAAGAATCTTAGAAAAGAAGCCAGAGAGAAGGAGGTTGCAGTAGTTGGGGTGGGAAACGTTGAGGGCATGCACTTGTGTTATTGCAGTTTCATGGTCAAGGAATGTACAGATCTGGAAGATATTTTTCAGTTGGAGTTGGCAGGTGGTGGAAAGGGCTTGGATATGTGGCTTGAAGGAGAGAGCAGAGTCAAGGACCATCCCGAGGCACCAAGCATGCGGAACTGGGGAATGAGTGAGATCAGGGAAAGATGATGAATTCTGTTTTGTCCATGTTCAATTTTAGAAATTTAGCAAAAAAGAATGATGAAATAGTGGACAGACATTGTGAGATTTTGGTTAGTAAGGAGGTGATGTCAGGTCCACAGAGGTAGATCTGCGTGTCATCAGCGTAGAGATGATACTGAAAATCGCAGGACTCTATGAGCTGACCCAGGCCAAAGATGTAAATGGAGAATGGCAAGGGTCCAAGGATTGAACATTGGGGGACACCAACAGACAGAGAGAGAGAAGAGGAGAAAGTGTGGGAGAGGGAAACACTGAATTCTAGTCTGTTATATGTGAATATATCCAGAATAGGGCTATATGATGTCTCGTACTAGCTCCAAAATAGACTCTTTATAGTGTCAACATAGTATGGTGCTTCCAAAGTGCCACACTTACATTAAGATGCCCTCACATTGCAACACACACACTATTATAACAAATTAGAGTTCCAGTGAGAGATACTCATTATATTCTTCAGTTGAACAATTTATTATAGAATATATCAACAACAGTTGCAAACAAATCCACATACATAAAAGGGGGTTAGCACAAGTAAGGATGCAAGGAGGTTTATAAGGTGTTTGTATGATAGAGTAAAACCAAGGGCGGAACTACCATGGTGCAGCTGGTTCAGCTGCACCAGGGCCCCGACCGGCTAGGGGCCCCTTCAAGCATGAAGGGGGCCCCCCAGCCGACCCCTGTTACCCGACGTCAGAGGAGAGGAGGATCAGGCAAGGGAAGCAGAAAGCTTCCTGCTTCCCCTGCCTGATCCCGCCACTCCTCTCCTTTGCCCCTCTGGCTCCCAGGAACGGCGCGGCTCAGCAGGTAGGAGAGCCGCCAGCCGCCAGCACCCCTCCACAACCCCCAACAGCAGACCGCACCGCCAGCCGCCAGCGCCCCTCCACAACCCCCAACAGCAGACCGCGCCACCAGCCGCCAGAACTACCACCCACACCCCCCCGCTCCTCAGCAGACCGCGCCACCAGCCGCAAGTACAATTCCCCCCCCCCCCCGCTCCTCAACATGGCTGCACCAGGGCCCCGTGGGGTTAAGGTCCACCCCTGAGTAAAACGTTACATTGATAAAGGTGTCCCCATTGTAATATGGGGTTCAAAACATAGATGTAAAAAGACTACAATGCATATGGCATAGACAAAGGGAGATACAGTAACCAACATTAGTAGTTATAAGCTAGGTACAGCAGATTCACAGTAATAACAAAGGCAAGGAACATGAATATGTAATATGCAAAATGTAACTGCAATCCCAAAACCTTCATGGGTAGAGTAGGGATGGGCGAGTCTACTCGCTAGGACTCGTTACTCGGCGAGTAGTAAGGGACTCGCAGGACTCTGTACTCAGCGAGTTTCCCAGCGGTTACTCGCACAGTAACGAGTCCAATTCAAGTCAATGGCAATCCTAGTTTTGTCAGAGTTTACTTTTTCTCACTCGCTAGACTCGCTAGATCACATCGCTATGTAGCTTGAATTTCCCCAAATTGTTTAAACAATCGCACCGCTTCACGGATACCCGCTGTCAACAGCGAGTCTGAGCGAGTCTACGAATCCGAGTCCTGTATACTGTATTCGGGACTCGCGAATACAGAATCTGTTATGTTCCGACAAAGCTTCCGAGACAGCCTAGCGTGTTAGGGCAGAAAACTTGTGAAGATGGACAAGCATGTTAGCCAATCATATTCAGTAATGCCACAGCCATGTTGGTTGTGGCAGGACTATGATTGGCTTCTGTCCATCGTGATGCCTATGTCATGTATGAGAGGCGAGGCTGTATATAAGCCTTGCCACCGCCATTTCCTCCACATTCCTGTGACGATCTGAGCTAGTGCAGGGTGAGGTAGATGCTGGAGCAGATCATAGGGAGTGTCAGTCAGTGTAGGGAAACTTCAAGATTCCTTATATTTAACCCAAACAGCTCTTCTCAGAGCTACCAGGAGGACAGAGGAGTACTGTGTAGAGGACTGTAGGCAGACAGGCAGGCAGGGAGGTGCAGCCTTACAGTGCACACAGGACCGACCTCATAGCTTAGCTTACTCACTCAGCTGTCCTTAATAGCTGGTCAGAGGCTTAGCTGAGGTACTATTTCCTATTTTTTTGCACCTGATAGATTTTGGGTCATAATAACCCCTTCAGCTTTATTTTCTCTGTGGCAGACCAGTGCGTTGCTGCTCTCCTACCTACAAATAGCACGTACGCCACCTACTTGTGCGACTACTTGTGCGCACTTAATAATTTTTGCAGGGACTAGTGTGCTGCTACAGACATGGACACATTTCTTACTTAAGGTGCACTTTTAAAATATAACCTTTAATAAATATTTGTTAAAATAACAAAAAAGTGTTCTCCCACACCTAGTGTCTATAAAACACACATTACAGACAGGGATGGGACAATATCCCTATTAAACCCTGTCTCTTGTTCTCTTGTTATCATATAATTTGGATAAAAACCACAGACACGGACACAGCAGCAAAGAACTGTTGCGAGTGGGCAATGCGAGCGCTTTCTGAGACATCTGCGATTTGTAAATCGCACGTTACTCGCTATTACTCGCTTCCCCATTCATTAACATTGGACTCGCTAGACTCGCAACGAGTAGCGAGTCCCGGGCTCGGACTCGCTAGAGTCAAGCGATTCCGAGTAATTTAGGACTCGCCCATCACTAGGTTAGAGGGATTGAGCAGATCAATCTGGGAGTAAGAGGAGGGAACGTAAGGAAAAAGCTGCAGCAACGTGAATGCTATTGGATAACAGTCCTGGGCATGATGACCCCAAGGATCCTCAATGAGATAAACAGTTTTGCTTCTTTTTTAGGCTGAATCAATTTGATATGCTTCTGATATAACAAGCCTTATTATGTATATATTGATGTCATTGATCATTAATGCCTTTTTAACTTGTATATTCTAGTTTTTTATTTTTTCTTTATTTCATTCGGATGGAATCTGGCTGCGTCTTCCCCTCGGACCATTTTGTTAGGATTCGCCATGTACGCAGAGGGACCACTCTGGATTTTTGCCTTTGTGGATGTTTTGTAGGTATATATTGCTTGCTCTATGTTTACATATCAGCTTATGGGTTTGTCACAGTAAAGGTGTAATTAATGCAACATATATGAATATTCTTATAATTATCATTATGTTGCAGTGTCTATATCTATTTGTATAGCTCTGTGACTTTGTCCCATTGTATTATTAGTTCCGTTGCCATGCAGCTTTTGTGTACATATGTACATATACAGTATATCTCCCAAATGCAGATGAGGCGGTCGACAGGATAGGGGGTACTTGGATCCCGGGACAGGTCGACTGCTTCAATGGGGGATCATGGCTGGTCGGTTCCCGGTTCCGTGCCCTGGACCCTCAGTGGTGGGGATTAGGGGAGATGGTGATGAGGATAGGGGTAATAGTGTCGTGACGCCACCTGTGGTACCTGGTAACGGGTATACCAGCACTGCAGGCTGGCCGCTGAGGTGATGGTGGTGCAGCTCAGTGTAGTACAGCTCCCCACAGGTGGAGCTTTACCTCAGGGCAGCAAGAGTGGATGAGGGGAGTCGTAGTAGCGTCTTGCAGGGGACGTTCATGGCAGCGGCAAGGAAGCAGACTCACACTGATGTCCGGTAACAGGTTGTGACGACCATCCGCTGTGAGGCTGAGCTGCTGGTAAGGCAGCACCCTGAGAAACCCCGAGACCCTTAACCCCTATACAGGGATCTGGAATTACAGCGGAGCCCAGGGGGTAGCTGCCTATTATGAGCAGCAGAGCAGGAAGGTCGCCAGGGGAAAAATCAAGACCCGAAAAACGAAGTCAGGAGTCCGAGTCAAAACCGAGAGGGCAGCGAAGGTACAAAATTGTCAGGCAGTAGCAGAGTCGAAAATCCAGGCAAGGGTCAAGGGCAAAAACCAAGAGGGCAGCTGAGGTACAAAATTGACAGGCTGTAGCAGAGTCAGAAATCCAGGCAAGGTCAGAGACAAAACTAAACACACACTATATCACTGGGGAACCAAAACTAAATCTGGCGGCCTGCAAGACAGGCTCCAATGTATTTGAAGGGCGCGGTTACCTCCCATAGGCTGGAGCTCACAGCCTGATGATCTCATCCGGACCGCCCCTAGAATCAGGCCAGATGGTGATGCACGACTGGCTCCACCCACCCCACTTCTGACAGAAGAACGCAGGCTGCGCCTAACGGACACCTCTGCAGGGCCCGCTCCTCTGCGACCAACACCACCCAGAGGGGAAACACAGCGGCCCTCAGCGACAGAGGCAGACGTCGAAGGAGCAGGTCCATATGAGGACAAGGCCCTCCTATCACCGGCACCACCAGCCAAAGGAATCCGGCGCCTCCCAGCGGCCGAGGCAGGACACTGGGCCACCGAGTCCAATGGCGATGTGACACAGGTACAGTCCAAGAGGGAACCGGGTTAAAGGGTCATGAGCCTTATCCAGCTCTGAGAGAGGGTCATGAATCATATTCAGCTCTGAGAGAGGGTCACAAATCACATCCAGCTCTGAGAGAGGGTCACAAATCACATCCAGCTCGGAGAGAAGGTCGTGAGCCACATTCAGCTCTGAGAGAGGGTTGCAAGTGTCACATCCAGCTCTGGGAGAGGGTCATGAGCCTTATCCAGCTCTGAGAGAGGGTCACAAGCCACATCCAGCTCTGAGAGAGGGTCATGAGCCACATCCAGCTCTGAGAGAGGGTCACAAATCACATCCAGCTCGGAGAGAGGGTCACAAATCACATCCAGCTCTGAGAGAGGGTCACAAATCACATCCAGCTCGGAGAGAAGGTCGGGAGCCACATTAAGCTCTGAGAGAAGATCGTGAGCCACATTCTGCTCTGAGAGAGGGTCATGAGCCACATCCAGCTCTGAGAGAGGGTCACAAGCCACATCCAGCTGTGAGAGAGGGTTGTGAGCCACATCCAACTATGAGAGAGGGTTTGAGCCAAATCCAGCTCTAAGAGAAGGTCGTGGACCACATTTGACTCACCCAGGCCAGGGGACTCAGAACTGGCGCAGTCTGTAGGTCACGGGTGGGGGTGCCAGAGACTGTGGCCCTGGTGGTCAATGAAAAAGGGAAAAATAAAATAAAAATAAAAGAATAAAGTTTGTTTGTGACACCACCTGTAGGTCCCGGTGATGGCACCGATGCTTCTGGAACCTCCGGGGTAATGGGCAACAGCAAGATGGAGTGGCTCCCTACAGGAAGAGTGGGATCCCCGAGGTGTTGGAAGTAGGAATAGATGGTGTAGTATGACAGCGCAATCACTGTAGAGCAAGGCAGATAAATAACAGTTCAAGGAAAAAAACACTGACACGTTGCTCACTCTGAACAGATATTTACTCCAGTATTCTGCAGGCATACAAGGTAATGCAGTTCTTGTTGCAGAGTAGTGGACCGGGTGGTTCTGTAATGAGCAGTGTCCCTCTGAAGCTCCTCTGTTGTTCCTTCTTTATCACACTCTGTCCCTTGCTTTGCTGCCCTTGCTATACCCGTGTGCTAGCACTGAAGGCTCTCGTTTGGGTTTCTGCCGTTTATCACTCCGCGGTCCCTGGCCCTCAATTGTGGGTGCTCCGGGTGTAGACTATGATGGTCTTAGGGCTGGTGGGTCGTGCTCCTATAAAGACATCGACCACTCCGGGTTTGTGGTTCAGGGTTGTAGCCGGCTAGACCACTTCGGAGCCGGTACTCCGGGTTTGGACTGGGCTAGGGCATTCAATTACCCGTTCTATTCTTTGCCCCTTTCTCTTCTGGATCACCAGTTGAGGTGCCCTCCCTGTTAGCTTCTCTCTGCTTTTCTGTAGCTTCTCCAACTCTGCTACATCTGCTGCATTCACTTTGCTTCTCTGTGCTGCACGGCCCTGTGCAGCTCCCTTCTCTGCACTCACTTCCTGATCTGGTCTGTTCTGTTCTAACTCCTTGCTGCTTTTCCCCACTGCTTTATCATCTAGCCTCTCCTCCCACCAGGACCGGTTACCCTAGTGACAGGTGTCTAATTGGTCCTCTAACACTAGGTGTTGCATGTGGTGCTGGAGCTTCAGACTTATCCTACTCATTACTAAAACAAAGAATACGACACCTTCAGTCAGGGGTGTAGTACCCTCTTGTAACGCACTCATAGTGGGGCGCCACACATTCAGCTCTGAGAAAGGGGCCCATGTGACATCCAGCTATGAGAGAGGGTCACAAATACATCCATCTTTAAGAGAGGGTCGTGAGCCACATCCAGCTCAGAGAGAAGGTCGCAAGTCACATCCAGCTCTGAGTGAAGGTTGTGAGCCACATTTAGATCTGAGAGAGGGTTGGGAGCTACATTCAGCTCTAAAAGACAGTCGTGAGCCACATCCAGCCTGAGAGAAGGTCGTGAGCCACATCCAGCCTGAGAGAAGGTTGTGAGCCACATCCAGCTCTCAGAGAAGGTCATGAGCCACATCCAGTGCTGAAAGAAGGTCGTGAGCCACATTTAGATCTGAGAGAGGGTTGGGAGCTAAATTCAGCTCTAAAAGACAGTCGTGAGCCACATCCAGCCTGAGAGAAGGTTGTGAGCCACATCCAGCCTGAGAGAAGGTTGTGAGCCACATCCAGCTCTCAGAGAAGGTCATGAGCCACATCCAGTGCTGAAAGAAGGTCATGAGCCACATTTAGATCTGAGAGAGGGTTGGGAGCTAAATTCAGCTCTAAAAGACAGTCGTGAGACTCATCCAGCTCTGAGAGAAAGTCGTGAGCCACATCCAGCTCTGAGAGAGGGTCGTGAGCCACATCCAGCTCTGAGAGAAGGTCATGAGCCACATCCAGCTCTGAGAGAGGGTCGTGAGCCACATCCAGCTCTCAGAGAAGGTCATGAGCCACATCCAGCTCTGAGAGAGGGTTGGGAGCTAAATTCAGCTCTAAAAGACAGTCGTGAGACTCATCCAGCTCTGAGAGAAGGTCGTGAGCCACATCCAGCTCTCAGAGAAGGTCATGAGCCACATCCAGTGCTGAAAGAAGCTCGTGAGTCACATCCAGCTCTGAGAGAGGGTTGGGAGCTACATTTAGCTTTGGGAGAGGGTCACAAGCCACATCCAGCTCTGAGAGAGGGTCGCGAATCATATCCAAATCCCACTCTCTCACAGTATTGGCACCAAAGAGTCTCCATTACTGGTACAAGGACAAAACGGTTCCACAAAAATCACAGAGAGGAAGTATATCAAGATCCAGGGGTTCCTATTCTACCTCAATTTAGATCTGCTCTTCTATTTTGGGGCTACTCAAGAAAGTCACTCTTCGGAGATCTGTTTTCATAGGTGTTTGCTAAACTTGGTGCTAATGCCCCAACCTGGGAGACAGTCATGAGCCACAGATCAAGGTTTCCTGAGCCATAGGTTGGAGACCCCTGATCTAGAGAATAAGGATCAGTAGCATGGCCCCATGGTCAGGTGTCTATAAAAGACCTGAGTGCTTGTGTTAGGCCTCTCAAAGACATTGTGACACATTAACAACTGGTAAATTGTGGTATATTGAGGAAGAATAGTAGGGGTATTATAACTGAAGGAATCCTCATCCTCAGTCAACCGCCTTAGATGCTGCGATCCCTAGTATTTACACAGCAACTAAGAGGTTTGACATTCGGGTCCTTATGGTCAATCTTTATGGAGCTCCCAGATAAAATTTTGACAAAATCAGTCAAAAACACAAAATATCACATAAAACAATATATCAAGTTCAATAATTATTCTTACTTTTCTTTAGTGTATAACAAAGAGAAAAATAACACTTCAACAAATTAAAATCCTATGACTATAATTCTCCCATTACCATAAACAATAAAGGCACCAGACAAAAATCCATAATTGCAAATAGTTACACCAGTTCTTGGATGCCTGATACTCTGGATATAAATTTTCCGGTTGTAGAAATGATACCCATAGGGGACATTAGGGGGAGGGATGATGTACGGCGTTGCTCGTTTCATGGAAACAGGTAAGAAATGCTTATGTATTTTAGAAATCCAGGATCCTTGTGTTGTTCACTGTGCATGTTATATCTTGTTGTGGGATTAAAATGGCAAAAAGCACACAATTTGAGCCCAGTGTATGTATAGCGCACTCTTTTTGCAGTTTTTATGTTACGATCTCCACACTGCCCTTGTCTATTACCATTGTTGGAGAATTTGTTAGTCTGTGCTGCAATCACCTGTTGTTACGCCTCGAGCTGCGGTACCGACCTCTTCTGGGGTGAGTGCCCGACACGCACCACAGGGCGCTCCGTTTGCCTACCCACTACTGTGGGGCCGGTCTCTGTGGCGCCCCGTTGGTCAGGAGTCACACCGGGGTATTACACCCATAAAAGCGGTGTAATTATCCTAACTGTAAGTGGATGCAGGGTATTGTAGGAGGGACCCAATTTCAGCACTCCCACCCTCAATCCGGGAATGGGCTCCCCCAGGGGGGAGGGTTAGGAGAGTCGGAATATCAGAACAGGCGAGTTGTAGACTAGACCTGAGGGAAGATGAAAGGAGGTCCTGAGGGGACCTTGAGAGAAGGTGCCTGACGCGTGAGTCTTGGCCCGAGAGAGAAAGGGGGAACCCCAGTGGGGAGCGACCATACTCCGGGGAGCTTCCCCAGTCTACCACTGAAACCCGGATCTGAGGAAATGGCTGGAGTCCGCCGTCAACCGGTTGCTGCAGCCTGTTTATCAGCCACAGCACCCTGCCACTCAAGGGATTGGTCCACCCGGTTCTTCAAAAGGTTGGTGTCCAAGCAGCGAAGAGGGAGAGAGAGAGGAACTCTATTACTACCTCAGTGGGACTGGGAAGAAACTTACCCGGGCAGGGCTAAAAGGACATGGGTTCACTAACTAAGGTATACCGCGGGTACCTCCACTCCGCCTTGAATCTACTTACAGTCACCGAAGGGTCACCTGTTAATTCCATCTTTACTGCACTGTGAACTGTGTATTCAATGGATCCTCGTTTTCAGTAAAGTACCCGGAAAAAGTGAACTTGATGTTGTGTCTGTGTGCTGCAATCAGTGACTTTTATTTCAGCTATCGCTACCCCAGAGGCCCAGCTTCACCTGTAGGAAGCTATAACACCCTTGCCGCAATTGCAATGCCCTCTGGAGGACTGTGGCGGCGCAGGTGATCCCTCACCAGGTACTACAGGTGGCGTCACGAACTATCCTAATAGAAACTATATTTTTAGAAGTTGCCGACCCCAGGGCCATGGACTCGGGTGCAGACACCCGAGATAGCGTACACCTGACATCATGCCCGGGCTCTGGTTACCCCGGCCTGGGTGGGTCATCTCCACTGAGCAGGGAGACCGGTGCCCATCAGGCAGTTCCCTGCTGTCTGCTCATTTACTATGCAGCTCCCTGGTCTCGTTAATCACCCTGCTGGTGGTACTACACCTTCCTCCATCTCCTTTTGCTCCAGAGGCCTGCATCCTGCATGCAGAGCTTCCAGGAGTTTGCTTACGGGATACACTCCGCCAACTCCTCAGATTTAAAGGGCCAGTACACCTGATGCTCCTTTCACCTAATTGCCTCTCTGATTAGCTACATCTATATATGGCACTCACCTCTTTAGGGAGGTGCCTGAGCAACACCTCCTGTTCATAGTTGTGTTGCTTTCCCCCAGGGCATTGTCCCGATTACTGCTTTAGACTTTGTGTTGGCAATTCCCTGTTACTTATTTCTCTTATCTTTTCATAGAGCTTTCCACATGAACCTGTGAACTATTTCACCAGATCGTCACCTGTCCATCCAGCCGCCATGCTGCCTAAGAGCCTGCTACAACTGCATGAGCCTGTCCAGATGTTACTCCATCTACAGTGCCTATTCCAGAGGCTCCAACTCCGACGTCTCATCAAAGTGTAAAATGGCCGCCGGGGGTGATGGACGCATGTAAGGAGGCTCCAGGCACTTGGACACTATCCACCGCATCCAAGCTCGCCTGTCCTCCCTACACACTACCAGCTCCACTGCCGTCACCCCTGTGCACCCCACCGACCATCTGGGCCACGCACCCCATCCTGTGGCCGGCCGTGCCCTGCGGCCCCCACTCAGGCCTGCGACCCCTCACAAGGCCTGCGGACCTCACTCAGGCCGCGACCCCGCACCCTGGCCTGCGGCCCCGGCTGCACCGGCACCTAGGTGCTTACACCGTCACCGCTCCCTCACCGGAGTCCCCGCTCTCCTTGCCCGGCGGGTCCCGCTCCACCAGGAGGCACCATCACTGTGGGTGGCCTCCTCCAGCGGCGCCCGGCACCTATCTGAACTGTAGGCCCCGCCGCCACCTAGCAGGCGGCTCGTCCCTCCTGCCCTCCACATCGGCGGGACACCCGCACCGCTCCGGGACCTCGCACACGCGCAGCGGTGACTGTGCACCCCGCCGGCGGGCCCCACATTCCCGGCCGGATCCCCGGCCCACAGCAGCAGCATCGCGCCTGACGCCCTGGGCGGCCACCCGCCCTGCCAGCAACGACCACCACAGCCAGGACAGGAGCACCAGCGCTCCCATAGCACCACAGCCAGACAGGTGAGGAAACAGAGGGCCCCCCATCCACCAGCTGCACCAGCCCCCAGACGCAACCAGGACCCCTGGCCCCCGCTCCTGGCCCCTGTCCACTGCACCTGGGCCCCTGCTGATTTTAGCCTGTCTCCATCTGGGCCCCGACTCCATCTGGCTCCAGTCCGCACCCAGCCCTGCGGCTACAACCTACCCTCCTTGCCGTGTCTGACCCCCCCCCCCCCCCCCTCCTGGCTGCGCTTGACCCTCCTGGCTTTGCTTTACCCTCCTGGCTTTGCTTTACCCTCCTGGCTGTGCTTGACCCTCCTGACTGCGCTTGACCCCCCTGGCTACGCTTGACCCCCCTGGCTACGCCTGGCTCCTGGCTACCACCGACCACCTACCTGCTGTCAATCTCTCCTGCTACCCTGGACCCCCTGGCTCCACCACCTCGTCCACGGCTGCACCATCCGATCCCCGGCTGCACCATCCCATCATCCGACAGCACCACCCGGCTGCACCACCTCGTCTCCGGCTCCATCATCTCGTCTCCGGCTCCATCATCTCGTCTCCAGCTGCACCACTCCATCCACGGACTGCAACCCGCTTGTGACCACGATGGCACCCCCTCGCTGTACCCCATCCCTGGCTTTTACGCATCCTGTGCTATTCCTGCGTCCCCGGCTGTACCACTTCCCTAGCTGTCTTCCACCCCCAGCTACACCCCACCCCTCCTATTAAAATCCCTGACTCCACCCCACCCCAGGCTGCACCCCACCACCTGACCGCACCCTACCCCTGGCCACACCACACCGCGCGCCACCCCCGACTCCACCCCATCCTCCGCCACCCCCTAGCTCTACCCACACCCCTTCTCCATCCACGCACCTCACCTGCCACATCCCACCCCTGTCACTTCTCACCGCCAAAACCAGCTGCCCACAATGTTTCCCCTCCTCTTCACCCTCACCCCCATCCTACTCCACTTCCTCCTAATCCCGAACATCCCTCCACCCACCAAGGCCATAGCGATCTCTCCATCCTTCCTACCCACCCATCTCTCCCCCTCCTCCGAACTGTTCCTCCTCACCCAATCACTCTTCTCCACACATTCACGGCCCCCACGCAAACTCTCTTGCTCCCACCTCCTAACCCTCTCGCTACTTCTCCTACTTGCAGGTGACATATCCCCCAACCCTGGACCCCCCCACCACATCCCTCGACACACCTCCAATTTTCGCCCATCCCCCATCACAAACTCTCGCAACCCCCACAACCTCATACCCATTCACCCAACCCCAGTCCCCCTGTCTGGAGCACTCTGGAATGCCCGCTCAGTGTGCAACAAACTCTCCTACATCCATGACCTCTTCATCACCAATAAATTCAAATTCCTCGGCATCACCGAAACTTGGCTCACCCCCGCCGACACAGCCTCCCCTGCCGCCCTCTCCTACGGCAGACTCACGCTTTCCCACACACCACGCCCTAATAGCACCCGTGGGGTGGTGTGGGTATACTCTTGTCCGACAGCTGCTCCTTCATCCCTACTACACCACCTCCCTCCGCCTCCTTTCCCTCCTTCGAACTGCACTCTATTCGCATTTTCTCCCCCTGCAACCTCCAACTCGGGGTCATCTACTGACCCCCGGGATCCACCATCTCCTTCCTTGACCACTTCAACACTTGGCTTCTCCACTTCCTCTCCTCCGACATCCCCACCATCATCATGGGCGACTTCAACATCCCCATCGACACCCCCGACCCGCCGAACTCCCGACTCCTGTCTTTGACCACCTCCTTCGGCCTCTCCCAATGGTCCTCCTCAGCCACTCACAAAGACGGCCACACGCTTGACCTCATCTTCTCCCGCCTCTGTTCCCTCACCGACCTCTCAAACTCACCCCGCCCAATATCCCTTCTCCCTTTCGCTTCCAAACTACTCGAACAACACGTCCACTCTGAACTGTCGTCCTACCTATCCTCCCGCTTCCTCTTCGACCGCCTGCAATCTGGTTTCCGACCTCATCACTCCACCGAAACTGCCCTTACTAAAGTCACCAATGACCTCCTGACCGCAAAGAGCAAAAAACACTACTCCGTCCTCCTCCTCCTCGACCTATCCGTCGCCTTCGACACTGTCGACCACTCCCTCCTACTCCAAATCCTAGAATCCCTTGGCATCACCGACCTCGCCCTCTCCTGGATCTCCTCATACCTTACGGACCGCACTTTCAGCGTCACCCACGCCGACACCTCTTCCTCGTCCTACCCCCTTACTGTCGGCGTCCCCCACTTGTACTTGGACCGCTACTTTTCTCCATCTACACCCTCGGCCTAGGTCAACTCATTGAGTCCCATGGCCTCCAGTACCATCTCTACGCCGACAACACCCAGATCTACCTCTCCGGGCCCGACATCACCTCCCTTTTGTCTAAAATCCCCCAATGCCTGTCCGCCATCTCATCCTTCTTTTCTGCTCGCTTCCTCAAGTTGAACATGGACAAAACAGAGTTCATCGTCTTCCCCCCCAGCCGCCCTCCCCCTCTGCCAGACCTGTCAATCCGAGTCAACGACTGCTCTCTCTCCCCAGTCCCCCATGCAAAGTGCCTCGGGGTCACCCTCGACTCCTGCCTCTCCTTCAAGCCCCACATCCAAGCCCTTGCCACCTCCTGCCGACTTCAACTCAAGAACATCTCACGCATCCGCCCGTTTCTTAACCATGACACCGCCACAACTCTCGTCCACGCCCTCATCATCTCCCGCCTTGACTACTGCAACCTACTGCTCACCGGTCTCCCTGCCTCCTCCCTTGCACCTCTCCACTCTATCCTGAACTCAGCTGCCCGTCTAATCCACCTGTCTCCTCGCTACTCCCCTAGCTCCCCTCTCCGCATGGCACTTCACTGGCTCCCCAACCCCCCAAAGATCTAAATTTAAAATCCTAACCCTGACTTACAAAGCCATCCACAACCTGTCCCCCCGTTACATCTCCGACATGGTCTCCCAATACCAACCTGCACGCAACCTACGCTCCTCACAAGAACTTCTCCTCTCCTCCCCCCTCATCTCATCCTCCCACAACCGCATACAAGACTTCTCCCGCGCCTCCCCTAGACTCTGGAACTCCCTCCCCCAGCACGTCAGACACTCGCCTACCCTCAAGAACTTCAAAAAGAACCTGAAAACTCATCTATTCCAACAAGCCTACAACCCACGATGAGACCCAGCGCTGCTCCACCAACCGCTTGGCGCTTCCCCCCCCTATTGTGTCCTCCCCCACCCCCGTAGACTGTGAGCCCTCGTGGACAGGATCCTCTCCCATCGTGTATCAGCAAGCATTGACTGCTCATATGTACTGTACCTGTCCTTGCTACCCCCACGCCTTATGTAAAGTGCCATGGAACCAATGGCGCTATATAAATAAATAATAATAATAATCTTCTGAACTATCTCTCAGTTGTCTCGCAGCCCTGTGCTCTGTTCAAGCCCCTCATAGACTTTGACCTATACGTTTACATCATTCACTACTGTACTGGGAAGATCCTTCATTAAAGTGTTCTGCTTAATCACAGCCAGCATCTCCAGCCTGTTCCTGTCACGGGTCAGCCTCCACTTTTGTGGTCCAGTGGATCCACATCACTGCCCCCACACCTCGGTGTGCCTTATACCTGTCTTACGTTTCCTTAATTAGGCCTCTACTTAAGCATGCTACCTTCTCCATTCAGTGTCAATTGTACACTTGCTTTTGCCTATGTAGGTCTGATCCCTCTGTGTTCTGTGCCCGACTATTACCTTACCTGGACTTTGACCATTTGCCTGTGACCTGACTACTCTTTTGCGTGCTCTAGATAGATAGATAGATAGATAGATAGATAGATAGATAGATAAAACTAAAAAACCAGGCAGCACATCCAAAATTTAAGAAAAAGGGACACCCTGTTGGCTCCCTGAGGGAGGAGTGAGGTGTATCTCCAAAACGTGTTGTAATAAAGCCATGAGTTTGACCATTATCTCAGACAAATTGTGTTTCTTTCCTCTGTATGATTAGCGCGAATCCCAACAAACACTGTCTATTCTAGGTCCATCTCTTGTTTCCACTGCATGACAGTGGAGTGCTGATCCAGCAGCAGTCATACCATGCTTACACACCGGTTGTGGGTCACACAACCATACCAGGTGAGCAGCTTCATTTTATTATTCTATTGGAGTTGTCTCAAGGATAATGGTGGGTTTACACGCCGCGATATCGGCGTCCAACTCCGACCCAACTCCGACAAAAAGTCACGTGGGTCGCGAGTTGGACCCGATATCGTGTGCGCGTTGTACTGTTTTAGCGTACAACGCGATGCTGGAACGATGCCAAAACGATATCGGAGTTGAATAGCAGAGCTATTCAACCGCCCGATATCGCATGGCCGTTGTACCAGCATCGCTGCGTGTGACAGCCCAACTCCGATGTGTACTCGCACCTCACCCATTAACTCCCATGTTAAATGGTCGTTACTGGGTTGGTGGGCGTACACATCGGAGGGACGTTGTTTCCCGATATCGCAGCGTGTAAACCGGCGATGCGATATCGGGAAAAGTGCTCCCAAAATGCGCGCTCCCGCGGCGTTGTATGCGATATCGGGACGATATCGCTACGTGTAACCCCACCATAAGACCCTATTGCGCTCTCCTTGCTTCCCCACAGATTCTATATTAAGTAACATGGTATCCACAGCATACTTGTTTGATATATGGGTAAATTGAATGCAAAATGAAACATTACTTATCATAAGATTCAGTCTGATATTCGATCTAATTCTGACGTTGTAATACTCCCCCAGGGTAGTTAGATGCAACTGAAGGGTTATCATTTTCTTTATATCCATGTTTTAGATCCAACATCGATGGGGTATTGTCACGCTGGGAGTGGGAAGACACCCAGCGTAGGATAACGACGGGGGGGGGAATAAGGGGTCCCTACTGCTAAGGGCACAAGAAGGAGACGGTGACCCCTAGACTTACTAGGGCTGACCCTGTCTGCCCTTACGTCCCTATACAGTCTCCGCAACTGTCGCCGACCACGAACCTCGTCCCTCTCTGATCCTAGCACTACCTTATCTAAGGATCAGATGGAGAGGTGCACTAGACCCCTCCACTATTAACTAAAGACAAACACCAGGGAAGACAGACATTTGGGGAAAGGAAACACTTATCTTTCAGCAGACCACAGCAAGCTCACAACCTCAGCTTCTGCTGGAGCCAGGATAAAGAGTCCACAAGGAAATATCACCTGCACTGAGGAAAGGTAATGAACCTCCTTATAAAGGTGGAAGGAATCTGCTGGGTCCTAGTGACCTACAACATTGGTGGATAAAACCAGACCGAGCACAAGACCTCCACAGCCGTCTCCCTATAATAGAGAGATCTCATCACACCTTCTCTCCATCTACACAGAAGGTGAATGCCCCCTGAAAGAGACGGACCATCCTCCACCATTATGGCTGGTGGGCCAAACGCTGGGATCGTCTGCGCGTGGCCTCCACCCTGTCATCCGTGCCACCCGTGACAGGTATTCAGAAACACTCCATCTTGTCCTATAGCCCCAAGGATCCTTTCACTCCTCCTATATGAAGACATTTATGGATTTTTGATGTTATCCATTATCCACACAACAAAAAACTGCAAAAAGAAAATTTTGGAGAAAAAAAACTTTTTTAGAAAAAAACGGTGTGCTACAAAACCTTCAGGAGAAATCATAGAAATAAAGAAAACACTGGGCAGCAATACCAAAACAAGAACAACGGGTGCAAGACTGAAGGCGCAAGGTCCAAGGCTTCAATCAATACAGAAAAGATAAAGGAGTGGCACACTCAATGTCTGTGACCACCACGCTATATACACAAGTGATTGACACGGTAATGTGGAGCACACGTGTGATCGGTGTGGAGAGGACAAGTCTGCCCATAGTTAAAATAGATTTTATATTTGATCTTCTATCTCTCACTGTTAAAATTACCGTACACTTAAAATTATAGGCTGTTCATGTCTTCGTCAGTGGTCAAACCCACAACATGAACAAGGAATCAAATAGTTATTTCTCCCACTGTATATATTCCAGGATAGGGGATACATTTATCAGGAAGGGGCCCAGGGTGGGATACATATATACCAGGAAAGGGGACATCTGTACCAGGATTGAGGACATATATAGCAGGATGGTGTTAGGTCCCCTGGCACCGCGCCCCAGCTCACCTCTCCTAGATCTGCATCCTCTGCTCCTCTACCGATCGAGCATCCGGCGTCCAGGCGTGCTGTGTCTCGGAGCCATCACCCGGTTCCCTTCATGTCTACTGACCACCAGGCTCACACATCAGCACACTACAATGGTCGGAGTCATGAACCTAACCAGCAGTGCACTAGGCACGGTCGCGCTCCTCCCCTGTGAATGTAGGGGCCGGCACAGCTCAACCTGACACTCCCCTTGACCAATAGCTGTTCATCCTCCGGTATATCAGGCCACCTCCACTGATGAGAGGTGCCTGATTATTGAGTTAGTAAGCTTCTACTTCTTTGGCTATCAGGCCCTCCTTGCGCTCTCCTCCGGTAGACCCTTTCTTGTTCTCCTAGCCTCGGGCTCTGATCCCTCAAATCCTCCTTAGCTATACTGTAGTATAGGCTAACCCTACGAGCCGCCCCCCCTGGTACTAGCAGCTGTGACATTTGCCCCTGACAATCCCTGTACATATACCAGGATGTGTCCAGGATGAAGGACATATTTACCGGAAAGGGGCCCAGGATGGGGACATATATACCAGGATGGGTAACATCTATACCAGGATTGAGGACATATATACCAGGATGAGTGACATCTATACCAGGTATATGGGCATATATAGCAGGATGGGAACATATATACAAGGATAAGGGACGTATATACCAAGATGGGTCCAGGATGAAGGACATATTTACCAGAAAAGGGCCCAAGATGGGGACATATATACCAGGATGTGGTCCAGAATAAAATACATATTTACCAGAAAGGGGCCCAGGATGGGGACATATATATCAGGATATCTAACATCTTATACCAGGATTGAGGACATATACACCAGGATGGGTGACATCTATTCCAATAATGAGGACATATATAGCAGGATGGGAACATATATACAAGGATGAAAGACATGTATACCAGGATGGGTCCAGGATGAAGGACATGTTTACCAGAAAGGGGCACAGGATATACCTGGATGGGTGACATCTATACCGGGATTGAGGATGTATATACCAGGATGGGAGCATATACAGTAAAAAAGGATGAAGGACTTATACACCATGATGGGTCAAGGTTAAAGGACAAATTTACCAGAAAGAGACCAAGTATGGGGACATATATACCAGAATTTGTGACATCTATGCCAGGATTGAAGACATACATAGTAGGATGGGGTCCAGGATAAGTGACATTTACCAGAAAGGGGCCCAGGATGGGGACTTATATACCAGGATGGGTAACATCTATACCAGGATTGAGGACATATATACCAGGATGGGAACAAATATACAAGGATAAGGGACATATATACCAGGATGGGTCCAGGATGAAAGACATGTTTACCGGAAAGGGGCCCAGGATGGGGACATATCTACCAGGATGGGAGCATATACAGTAAAGAAGGATGAAGGACATATACACCATGATAGATCAAGGGTAAAGGACATATTTAACAGGAAAGAGACCAAGTATGGGGACATATATACCAGAATTGGTGACATCTATACCAGGATTGAAGACATACATAGTAGGATGAGGTCCAGGATAAGTGACATTTACCAGAAAGGGGCCCAGGATGGGGACATATATACTAGGATGGGTAACATCTATACCGTGATTGAGGACATATATAGCAGGATGGGAACATATATACAAGGATGAGAGACATATATACCAGGATGGGTCCAGGATGAAGGACATGTTTACCGGAAAGGGGCCCAGAATGGGGACATATATATCAAGATGGGTGATATCTATACCAGGATTGAGGACATATACACCAGGATGGGAGCATATACAGTAAAGTAGGATGAAGGACATATACACCATAATGAATCCAGGATAAAGGACATATATACCAGCATTGGTGACCTCTATACCAGGATTGAGGACATACATACTATGCTGGGTCCAGGATAAGTGACATTTAAAAGAAAGGGGCCCCTAATGGGGGACATATATACCAGGAAGAGGACCAGGAAGGCGGACATTAGTAAACAATGAAGAGGGAAAGGGGGCAAAGCTTATGTCTTTATAGGATTTAGAACACTACAAGTTTCCATACATCTGACCAACATGCAGGTGAGGGGCTCAGGTCCATATTTTGCATCGGGTCCCATTAGACTGTAGTTATGCCACTGCCTCCTCTATAATCTGCTTTCCACAGATCAGACTCCATGTACAACTTAACAGGTTCCCTTTAACCCTCCCTGTAAAGGCATCTGTAAACAGTTAGAAATCTATCATATAAGTGCGTCTGTACGGTAGAGTCAAACTCTTACTAACGTTTGTTAGGTTTTTTCTCTTTTTATCCTTTAGGTCCCATAAATAAGTTATTTGTGTTATTTAATCATTTATTTTGCTCTATTGCATTTTTGTGAATCAGAAAATTCTAGACAGTGCACGCCGTCAAAATATCCACAGGGGTAAGCTGCTGGATACTCCCCCGCCGGATATAATAGTCTAATAGTAATATCGTAATGACCATCATACAAAGAGAAGTGTGACATTGTAGCAATGCCGGAACCGTTGCGTCTATTTCCTCTGCAGAACACAAGGTTACAGAACAGAGGAGGGCGCTTAAGAGGCGCATTAAGATTCAGCATCGTAACAAGTTACATGAAATAGAATCTTACCACAGGTAAAGCCTGAGGCGAGTATCCAAGCCGGTTTGTTCTTCAACTTTCCATCTGGGATTAAAACGAGGTGGATTTTCTACAGATGAAAAGAGGAGATTTTGAAAGCTACAGGGGCCGCTGTGTTCTCTCCTTTAGAGCTGAGGCCTCCGGTAGCCGTAGTGTCCTCTAATGAAGCAGAGGTTGTTGTCTGATAGACATAAAATAAACATTTTGTGATGGAATTACAAAAGATATTGGAGGGTGTTCTCTATATATTCTCTGTACCGGTGCCGGCTGCTGCCACTTTAACCTTTTACCGGTGCCGGCTGCTGCCACTTTGACCTTTTACCAGTGCCGGCTGCTGCCACTTTGACCTTTCTTTTATCACTGCAGGCTGATGCCACTTTGACCTTTCTTTTAGCGGTGCCAGCCACTGCCACTTTGACCTTTCTTTTATCGGTGCTGGCTGCTGCCACGTTGACCTTTCTTTTACTGTTGCTGGCTGCTGCCACTTTGAACTCTCTTTTACCGCTGCTGGCTATTGCCACTTTGACCTTTCTTTTATCGGTGCAGGCTGCTGCCACTTTGACCTTTCTTTTACCGGTGCCAGCTGCTGCCACTTTGACCTTTCTTTCACTGTTGCTGGCTGCTGCCACTTTGATTTTTCTTTTATCGGTGCCAGCTGCTGCCACTTTGACCTTTCTTTTACTGGTGCCGGCTGCTGCCACTTTGACCTTTCTTTTACCGGTGCTGACTGCTGCCACTTTGACCTTTCTTTCATCAGTGCAGGCTGATGCCACTTTGACCTTTCTTTTACTGGTGCCGGCTGCTGCCACTTTGAGCTTTCTTTTACCGATGCCAGCCACTGCCACTTTGACCTCTCTTTTACCAGTGTCGGCTGTTGCCACTTTGACCTTTCTTTTATCGGTGCCGGCTGCAGCCATTTTGACCTTTCTTTTACCGGTGAAGGCTGCTGCCACTTTGACCTTTCTTTTACTGTTGCTGGCTGCTGCCACTTTGACCTTTCTTTTACCGTTGATGGCTGCTGCCACTTTGACCTTTCTTTTACCGGTGCCGGCTGCTGCCACTTTCACCTTTCTTTTACTGTTGCTGGCTGCTGCCACTTTGACCTTTCTTTTACCGGTGCCGGCTGCTGCCACTTTGACCTTTCTTTTATCGGTGCTGGCTGATGCCACTTTGACCTTTCTTTTACTGGTGCCAGCCACTGCCACTTTGACCTCTCTTTTACCAGTGTCGGCTGTTGCCACTTTGACCTTTCTTTTATCGGTGCCGGCTGCTGCCACTTTGACCTTTCTTTTACTGTTGCCGGCTGCTGCCACTTTGACC
Source organism: Allobates femoralis (assembly GCA_033576535.1). NCBI lineage: Eukaryota > Metazoa > Chordata > Amphibia > Anura > Aromobatidae > Allobates > Allobates femoralis. The sequence continues at coordinate 23,453,796 of JARQOC010000005.1, forward strand.
TTTCTTTTATTGGTGCCGGCTGCTGCCACTTTGACCTTTCTTTTAATGGTGCCAGCTGCTGCCACGTTGACCTTTCTTTTACCGGTGCCGGCTGCTCCCACGTTGACCTTTCTTTTACCGGTGCCGGCTGCTGCCACTTTGACCTTTCTTTTACCGCTGCCAGCTGCTGCCACTTTTACCTTTCTTTTACTGGTGCCGGCTGCTGCCACTTTGACCTTTTTTTTTACCGGTGCTTACTGCTGCCACTTTGACCTTTCTTTTACCGGTGCCGGCTGCTGCCACTTTCACTTTTCTTTTACTGGTGCTGGCTGCGGCCACTTTGACCTTTCTTTTACCGGTGCCGGCTGCTGCCACTTTCACATTTCTTTTACTGTTGCTGGCTGCTGCCACTTTGACCTTTCTTTTACCGGTGCCGGCTGCTGCCACTTTCACCTTTCTTTTACTGTTGCTGGCTGCTGCCACTTTGACCTTTCTTTTACCGGTGCCGGCTGCTGCCACTTTGACCTTTCTTTTATCGTGCTGGCTGCTGCCACTTTGACCTCTCTTTTACCGGTGCCGGCTGTTGCCACTTTGACCTTTCTTTTATCGGTGCCGGCTGCAGCCATTTTGACCTTTCTTTTACCGGTGCCGGCTGCTGCCACTTTGACCTTTCTTTTACTGTTGCTGGCTGCTGCCACTTTGACCTTTCTTTTATCGGTGCCGGCTGCTGCTACTTTGACCTTTCTTTTACTGGTGCCAGCCGCTGCCACTTTGACCTTTCTTTTGTCGGTGCCCGGCTGCTGCCTCTTTCACCTTTCTTTTACCGTTGCTGGCTGCTGCCACTTTGACCTTTCTTTTACCGGTGCCAGCCGCTGCCACTTTGACCTTTCTTTTGTCGGTGCAGGCTGCTGCCACTTTCACCTTTCTTTTACCGGTGCCAGCCACTGCCACTTTGACCTCTCTTTTACCGGTGCCGGCTGTTGCCACTTTGACCTTTCTTTTATCGGTGCCGGCTGCAGCCATTTTGACCTTTCTTTTACCGGTGCCGGCTGCTGCCACTTTGACCTTTCTTTTACTGTTGCTGGCTGCTGCCACTTTGACCTTTCTTTTATCGGTGCCGGCTGCTGCTACTTTGACCTTTCTTTTACTGGTGCCAGCCGCTGCCACTTTGACCTTTCTTTTGTCGGTGCCGGCTGCTGCCACTTTGACCTTTCTTTTACTGTTGCTGGCTGCTGCCACTTTGACCTTTCTTTTATCGGTGCCGGCTGCTGCTACTTTGACCATTCTTTTACTGGTGCCAGCCGCTGCCACCTTGACCTTTCTTTTGTCGGTGCCGGCTGCTGCCACTTTCACCTTTCTTTTACTGTTGCTGGCTGCTGCCAGTTTGACCTTTCTTTTATCGGTGCCGACTGCTGCTACTTTGACCTTTCTTTTACTGGTGCCAGCCGCTGCCACTTTGACCTTTCTTTTTCGGTGCCGGCTGCTGCCACTTTCACCTTTCTTTTACCGTTGCTGGCTGCTGCCACTTTGACCTTTCTTTTACCGGTGCCGGCTGCTGCCACTTTCATCTTTCTTTTACTGTTGCTGGCTTCTGCCACTTTGACCTTTCTTTTGTCGGTGCCGGCTGCTGCCACTTTCACCTTTCTTTTACTGTTGCTGACTGCTGCCACTTTGACCTTTCTTTTAACCGGTGCCGGCTGCTGCCACTTTCACCTTTCTTTTACTGTTGCTGGCTGCTGCCACTTTGACCTTTCTTTTGTCGGTGCCGGCTGCTTTCACTTTGACATTTCTTTTACTGGTGCCAGCCGCTGGCACGTTGACCTCTCTTTTACCAGTGCCGGCTGCTGCCACGTTGACCTTTCTTTTACCGGTGCCGGCTGCTGCCACTTTGACCTTTCTTTTACCGGTGCTGACTGCTGCCACTTTGACCTTTCTTTTACCGGTGCCGCCTGCTGCCACTTTGACCTTTCTTTTACCGGTGCCGGCTGCTGCCACTTTGACCTTTTTTTACCGGTGCTGACTGCTGCCACTTTGACCTTTCTTTTACCGGTGCCGACTGCTGCCACTTTGACCTTTCTTTTACCGGTGCTGGCTGCTGCCACTTTGACCTTTCTTTTACTGTTGCTGGCTGCTGCCACTTTGACCTTTCTTTTACCGCTGCCGGCTGCTGCCACTTTGAACTTTCTTTTACCAGTGTCGGCTGCTGCCACTTTGACCTTTCTTTTGTGACTACAGTAAGGTAATATCGATTGGTATGTTTGTCCTTGGAAATTCGTAGAGCGATCTCTTGCAGATATGTAACTGAAATGTATAAATTGCATTTCTAGAAAATAATATGACTACAGATGAGTTTGTCATAGCATCTAGACAGTGGAAAGAGTGAAATATACAGGGTGGACCATTTATATGGATGCAACTAAAAAAAGTTGGATACAAAATGGCCGACTTCAAAATGGCCACCATGGTCACCACCCATCTGGAAAGATTTTCCACCCTTCCCATATACTAATGTGCCACAGACAGGAAGTTGATATCACTAACTATTTCCATTTTATATAGGTGCATCCATATAAATGGCCCACCCTGTAAAAAGATACAGGAGCATCTCAATGAATTAGAACATCATAAAAAAGTTAATTTATTTCAGTAAGTCGATACATAAAGTGAAACACATGTATCATATAGAGTCATTACCCGGGTGAGTCATGCGAGACTCGTGTGAGTATCTCGAATGCCTTTTAGACCGTGTGTTTCTAGCCTAACTCAGGTCCTATGCAAGAAGATTTAGAGTGCAGCGAAAGGAAAAAGCCTGTACAGGAGCATCTCTATGAATTAGAATATCATCAAAAAGTTACTTTATTTCAGTAATTCAATACATAACGTATTATATACAATACATAAAGTGACACACATATATTATATAGAGTCATTACACACAGAGTGATCTATTCAATGTGTGTTTTTCTGTTAATGTTGATGATTAATGAAAACCCAAAGGTCATAATCTCAGAACATTAAAGTAGGGAGGATGAAAGGTTAAACACCACGCTGCCGTATTCCACCAGATATCAAAGGTTGAATATCATATTGATTTATTAGTCAACACGTTTCAGGGCTCCCTGGCCCCTTCCTCAGGACAATTAATATCATAATGCCATGTTTTAGGGAGACTTGAAACGTGTTGACTAATAAATCAATATTAAATTCACCCTTTGATGTCTGGTGGAAAACGGCAGCGCGGTATTTAACTCTTCCTCCTCCCTACTCTACATGCACCCCGCTGGGGACTGCAGCAGCCGTGATCTGCTTTTATAGTGGTTGTGGCTCTCACAACCACACAAGGTGAAGCCTCTGATACCTATTTAGGTCATATTTTATGTCTCAGACCCTTCCTCCTCCCTACTTTAATTTTCTGAGATAATGACCTTTGGGTTTTCATTGGCTGTAAACCATAATCATGAACATTAACAGAAATAAATACATGAAATAGATCCCTCTGTGTGTAATGACTCTATATAATATATGTGTGTCACTTTATGTATTGAATTACTGTAATAAATGATCTTTTTGATGATTTTCTAACTCATTGCGATGATCCTGTATGAGTTGCATTTGTAAAGTGAGTATTCCAACATGGCAAAAGAATAAATAAAGCCTTTCTCATTGCAACTTCACCTGCACCTACTGGTTCCTGTACAGACTAGTAACCTAGTGGTTCCTGGACTGCCTAGAATATCAATAGCCATATCACTCGGAAATAACTCAGACCTTGCTGCTTATATAACCCAAGATAAGGAATGTGTGCAGAGATCGGCAAGGAACCAGTGTGGAATCATTAAACAAATGCAAAAAGGGAAAAAGTGAAGTACAAACTGTAAGCAGAAATAGCCTCCTACAACTTAACCAACAACAGGAAAGAGCAGTATGTAGGATAAGTGAGACAGCAAATACCAAACTGGTCTCTGTCTGACAAAATTCCTTTGTAATGGGGCTGGAAGTCATTAGCAGGAATTAAGAGCACTATATAAAATGATTAAAAAATATATTAGCAGTATCCACATAGAAATATAGCCAGCAAAGAAGACCAGCATAAGGAGAGCATAAATAGTCCCACCCGAAATATGATAGGACAGAGCAAATGAACAAATGAAAACACCCACTGACCACAAAGCTAAATGATAGAAGCAAAGTGAAAAGACAATCAGCACTTAGACAGAGAAAGACCAAGCTGTACTCACAGCACAAAGGCAGCCGATTGAATCCTGAGGCATGACAAATAGACAACCCTTTTTTGCAGGTTAGTTTGTATACATGAGACAAAGGACCTTGTCCAATTTGTAAAGCCTATTTTGATAAACCCTTATGAGATCATATAAGGTTTAAAATCTCTATGTCCTTATGACAATCAAAAGGAGCATCAAGCTTGTGATAGAGCTAAGTTAGTCATAGAGTTCAATTCAGAATTGGAACAATGATATTCCAGAATTTACATTTTACACTTTATCAGTGTTGAGTTTGCAATAGATTCCAGTTATCAGAATGGGCCAAGGAATATTTCATCTTCCCCCAGCATTGAAACAGAGCAGTATGCCGTAGATTCCAATGTGACCCAGCATTATAATAGAGTTAGAAAGAAATCTAGCAGAGCTAAGTTGAATGTGTCATGCCTTGACTCGGGGTCTCAATCTGGTGACCTGTGGTTGTGTGGACAGATTCTCTCTCTGTGGCACCACAGCTTGTTTTTTCTCTGTCCAATTGCTGATAGTTCTCTTGTCTTTGCTTTCCTAAAAATTTCTATCCAGGTGTTTTCATTTTCCTATTTTTTAGGCCCTATCACATCTTGGGAGGGGCTGTTTATACTTCATTGTTGGCTATAGTCCAAGGTAGATAGATGTTTGAGTCCCAACTTTCTTCCTGTTCTGTTCAGTTTAGGGATTGGGGGATTTCCATGTATTCTGTTGGTCTTTTGTTTTTTTTACATGTGGACTGCAGATTTAACACCTCTTCTGATTTGTTCATCCCGATGTGAGTGATCAGGCTCAGCAAGACAAGACTGAGCCAGCAATACTGCAGAGTAACAGCAATGCAGCACTGAGTAGCAAACTGAGTTTGTCAAGAGGTTCCACAGCAGAAGCAGTCTATAATAGCGGCACAGATGGCCACTCCTTCAGCACTCCGACTACATGGTGAGCAGGGCTATATTGCCCCAGATAGTGACATCACTGGACAAAAGGACCTGGAGATGGGAAATGAAGCTGCTGGTGCTGTGTCCACGAGAGGAATAACAAAGATCTCTCCGGGATAAGGTTTTTGCTTGTGGAGAGTGACATGCCATTATCAGGAAACTTAAGTTTGGCAATGCTCCTCTAGAAAATATGCAAATTGTCTCTTTAGAGAGGAAGAAGACTTGAACTCTTGCACCACCTATTGGAAGTAGCCATCCTAAAAGTCAACATTGACCCTTCAACGAGTCTTGCCATATGGTTTAGGATTAAAAGCAAAACTAGAGTCTTCATTTGCAGACGTGATGTTTTGAGGTATTGCCCCATCATCGGTGCAAAGTATGAGATCTGATTAACTGTGTGAGAGGCTAAGACTCTAAGGCGTAAGGACACTTCTTCTAACAATGACATGCCATGTCTAACATACCAGTATGAGGAGACTGAAACAACAAAATGGTTCTCTGGGATATATGCAAATTGTCTCTTCAGAGAGGAAGATAACTTGAACTCTAGCACCACCTATTGGAAGTACCCATCCTAAAAGTCAATATCGACCCTTTAACGAGCCTTGTCATTTGATTTAGGATTAAATTCCAAGCAAAAATCTTAATTTGCAGACATGATGTTTTGAGGTATTGAACCTCATCAGTCTGATCGACTGTGTGAGAAGACCTGCTAGGTCTGGTATACCATGAGGAGCATTCACGTGTGCATAGGAGAAATCAGAATAAAGCCCGTGCTCCCGCTCCAAGAAATCCAATGATTCAGGTTGTTAGAAATACAGATGGTGGTTTATTACGCGTTTCGGCATCAAGCCCCTTCCTCAGATAACACCACACAAAATAAGATGTACCTCTCAACCTGAACAGGTGAACGGTTTAACCCCTTCATGACCCGGGAATTTTTCATTTTTCATTTTCGTTTTTTGCTCCCCTGCTTCCAAGAGCCATAACTTTTTTATTTTTCCATCAATATAGACATATGATGGCTTGTTTTTTGAGGCAAGAGTTGTACTTTCATATGCAATCATTTATTTTACCATATAGTGTACAGGGAAATTGCAAAAAAATTCTAAATGCAGTGAAATTGCTAAAAAAGTGCAATGACACGTTTGTTTTTTGGGTATTTTAGTCGCCATGTTCACTATATGGTAAAACCAACATGACGGGGTGATGCCTCGGGTCGGTACGAGTTCATAGACACCCAACATGTTACCTTTACTGGTATGTAGGTGGTGAAAAAAAATTCAGAAGTTTGCAAAAAAACAAAAATTTACTTTTTGCACCATGTTCTACGACCCGTAGCGTTCTCATTTTTCAGGATCTAGGGCTGTGTGATGACTTACTTTTTGCGTCTTGACCTAACGTTTCTAGTGATACCATTTGTGGGGGGATCCGCAGTTTTGATCGCCCGTTATTGCATTTTATAGCAATGTTGTGGCGACCAAAAAAATGGAATTTTGGCGTTTGGACCATTTTTTCTGTTACGGAGTTTATGGCTCTCATTAACGGATTTAATACAATGATACATCGGGCGATTCTGAACACGGCGATACCAAACATGTGTGTGTTTTTTTTAAATTTTTTAAGACTTTTATTGTGATTGGGGGAAAAGGGGGGTGATTTGAACTTTTATGTTTTTTTTTACAGGTTTTTAAAAACTTTATTAATCAATTCATTCTTATTTTTACACTGCCTCTTTAAGAGGAACCCTGCTGCACAGTCCGATCGCTTCTGGGAGATACAGATGAGCTGCAGCTCATCTGTATCTCCCAGAATCGTGGACCTGCTGTGTTTAGCAGCGCCTGCCAACCACACCAGGAAACTGCGCTCTGACAGCATCTGGGGTCTAGCCAGGACCCCGGGCTGTCATGTGAGTGCTGGAGATCTTGCAATACTATTGCGGGATCTCCGGAGCAGGCGGGGAACAGCGCTTCCCCCCCCGCTGCGGCCGCCTTGGATCCAGCTGTCAGCGATTGACGGTGGGATCCAAGGGGTTAACAGCGCCGATCGGATCTCGGATCTGGTCGGAGCTGTTAGCCTGACATGAGATCAGCTGAGATGTCGGAGCTTTGGTGTGAGCTCCGTGCCGGAGCTCACATCAAAACCCCTTACCGGCCCAGGACGTTGTACAACATCCTTTTCACCAAGGGGTTAAACAACTTGCTGCACTCACATAATTCTGCAGATAAATACTATTGTGCGTCCTTTCCTTTCTAGTGCTTTATACCAGGAGGAGCATGAGGAGACTTAAACATGCAATGGTTCTCTTAGAGATATGCAAATTGTCTCTTCAGAGAGGAAGAGGACTTGAAGTCTAGTGCCACCTATTGGAAGTAGCAATCCTAAAATTCAATATTGAGCCTTTAATGAGCCTTGTCATATGACTAAGAATTAAAAGCCAAATCAGAATCTTAAATTGCAGACATGATGTTTTGGAGTATTGCCCCTCATCAGAGCAAAATATGATGTCTGAGTGACTGTGCGAGAGGCTAAGACTGAGATCTAGGGAGTAAGGTTACTTCTTCTGGACTGTGACATGCCAGGTCTTGTATACCAGTATGAGGAGACTTAATCACCCCATTGCTCCTCTAGGAAATATGCAAATTGTCTCTTCAGAGAGGATGAGGAGTTGAACTCTAGCACCACCTATTGGAATTAGATACACTCAAAGTCAATATTAACCCTTTAACTAGCCTTGTTACATGACTAAGATAATTCAGAATCTCAATTTGATAAGACAGTGATTCCAAGTATCGATTCTCATCAGTTCAAAGTATAAGATCTGATTTTGGCTAGTAGAGAGGCTAAGACTGAGATCCAAGGGGTTATGTTTCTCCTTTTGGAGAGTGACATGCCAGTATGAGGAGACTTAAGTGCTGCAATGCTCCACTGGGAAATATGCAAATTGTTTCTGTAGAGATGAAGAGAACTTGAACTCTAGTGACATGTGTTGGAATTAATCAATCAATATCTCACATGAGTATCCAACCCAAATTAACCATATAATCAAAAAGTCCATAGGACACAGGGATGAATTTATAGAAAATATACAATCTTTATTTAGGATTCTTGATACAACAAGTTTAAAAATCCTTACAAAATAATAACAATATCAAGGTGAAAGAGGAACCATATACGTATCAACGGAAAGAGCCACTGGATATCTATAGGTGATAAGAGTTATTGCAATATCCGGTGGTAAAGTATTAGGGAGAGCCGGGTGACTATAAGGTAGGTATGTACGGGGAATATACCCAATAGAATGATTGCATATAGTGCATAAAGTATTCCCCAAAACTATACAATACACTCAGCAAAGTAAATATCCATGAGGAATAAGGTTCAATACTCATCATATAGACCAATACATATATCCCTATTAGAATAAATGGGCTTGCATCAATCTAAGGTAGACAAGGAACTCTGCCTCTCCATTCTCAGCTCTTATGTACAATGTGGGAATACTTCAACAACACTAAGACAAGGTGTCAGTGCCTATGACCTCATTAGTCTCCAATCAAATTGTACTACATGTTTTAGTATGGTCATATATACATAGTACACATCATAGTCAGTGAGAGTAAGTGTAGTTTTAAGTGGCGGTGCTTAGTGTAATACTCATACACCACCACAATATCCCACCACACTCTCTCACTAAAAAGGTGCTCACTGTTCACAACCTATACCATGGAGTCAAGATTAGAACAGCATCAAAAGAGTCATAAACTACTCTGAACACATTATAAACTGAATCATTCTAGGACAGTGTCCACATACCTCCGTAGTTGTTATTTAGGGTCACGTCCTGGCCTGCACCTAACCCCAACGTGTTTCGTCTTTTAGACTTCTTCAGGGGGGCGTGTACCATGTGGGGGGCAAGTTCGGTGGTTTTAATAGTGTGTGTATTGATTAAAAAGTCAGATAACCTGCGTGCCTCCTACTCCGCCTCCATTTTCGACGTCAGAGCCGCATGACCACTTCTGATCACGTGACACGCCCCACTTCCGGTCTTTGGAACGCAGAAGCCGGAAGCCGCGTCACTCAAGACGCTTCCCCGGACTGCGACCATGTGACCGGGAGGGGGCGTGTCCGGAAAGCCCCACGCCACTATGACGCACTCAGAGGAGGGAGAAGGGCACAAGGAACCGCTATGTTATTAAAAGGTTGCTAAGCAACATTAAATTCATGAATTCAAGTGCAAATTACGGTTTTATAAGTTCAGAGTGAATAGTGTCATTATAAAATTATCCCTAAGGACATGCAGTAACCAAAATTAATCAAATATACCGCTTTTCATTAATAAAGTGCATATAATAGTGCAAATGCCTGCCAAACATATAACATGAAATAGTGGTATTAAGGTTCAATGGAAAGTGTATTTTATAGATACATTAAACATCTGATTTAGTACATATAGAATAAACCAACTAGTAACAAAGAATTAGAAGTGCTTGGAAAGTGATTCCTTGAAGGGGTCCGAGTTTCTTTCTGTCTCTTTCCATTCAACCACTCAACTATACGAATATTCATATAAGGATGACTCACAAGGAAAACTCTAAAAAATAATAAACAAACAATATAATTAAAATCATCGTTAAGAACATCTAAAAACCAACCAACTACACCCAACTTGCTGATGTAAGCATAGAAAATCAGCCGCCTATGCAAATTACAAGAACGCACCGAAGCCAAAATGCTCATTTAAACCAAACGGAGCCACAGTATTGAGTCTGTAGATCCATTTGCTTTCAACCTGTCCCAGGGCTCTACTCAGGTTCCCACCTCGTTGGCCCAAAGAGATCTTATCAATGCCTATAATTTTCAATAAACCAGAGTTACTCCGATGTTCATAGAAAAAGTGTTTTGGTATTGTCTTCAGACTGGAAGGGTTTTCGGTTCCTGCTCCTTTCTCTATGTCCAGAACGTGTTCCCTCGCATGAATACGCAATTCACGAGTGGTCATGCCTATGTAAATTTTATTACACGGGCATTTTGCCATATAAATTACTCCTTTTGTCGAACAACTGATATGCTGCCTTATTTCATAGACCCTGGAATTGTCAGAATTGTGAAACGTCTTACTTTTCAGCATGTTTGCGCATGCCTTACAGCCCATACATGGGAAAAAGCCTTTGATGTCCAGCCAATTGCCTTCACTTCTAGAGTTTCTTACAAAGTGGCTGCGAACCAATGTATCTTTTAGGTTATGAGATCTTCTCGCCGTTATTAAGGGTTTTGGAGAGACACAGTGTTTTAAAATTGAGTCATTCAAAAGGATATTCCAATGCTTATTAACGATTTCCAGGAATCCCTTCCACTGTTTATGATATGTGGTTATCAGTCTGGGATATCCAGACTGATCTTCCTTTTTGTTCTTTTTTCCGCCACAGAGAAGTTCCGTTCGATTGCATTCTTTTGCCCTTGAGTAACCTTGTTTTATACATCTCCTACTGTATCCCCTCTCTTCAAATCTATTCTTAAGATCTAGTGCCTGTGCCTCGAAGATATCATCATTGGAGCAAATGCGTCTGGCCCTCATATATTGACCAACTGGAATCCCTTTTATCGTAGATAGTAGGTGTGACGACTTAGCATATAAAAGAGAATTTGTGGAAGTCGCCTTCCGATATATATCAGTAGTCACACCTCCATTTTCCTGGGTATCAATCAATATATCGAGGAATTCCATCCTCCTGCCACTCTTATATGTAAGTTTAATGTTCAGATTGTTACAAGTTAGTGTGTCGATCAAATCCTTGAGTTCTTCATCACTCCCTTCCCACACAAAGAACACATCATCGATGAATCGCATCCACCCCTGAATCCTATCAGAGGCCACTATGGGGTTGTTTATAAATATCTCCCTCTCCCATGCCCCCCAAGAACAAATTAGCGTACGAGGGGGCACAGGAGGCCCCCATAGCGGTCCCCTGCTGTTGGCGGTAGATTTGACCATCGAAGACAAAACAATTGTGGGTGAGTATGAACTCCAATAAGGTGACTATTAGCTTTGACATTGCAGGATCTATGTTGCTCATCTCCAAAAAGTATTTAGTGGCCTTAATGCCGTCCTCGTGCCTAATCGAAGTATATAGGGACTCTACGTCCACAGTCACCTTAGTAGCATTGGTACCTAGTTGTAATCCTTCCAATCTCTGGAGTGCCTCTGTCGTATCCCTGATATATGACGGTAAGGATATAGTAAGAGGTTTTAGGTAGCTATTGATCAGTCTACACATGTTTTCACAGAGACTCGCATTGCCAGAGACTATAGGTCTCCCCGGGGGGGTCCACAGGATTCTTGTGGACCTTCGGCAGTATATAGAAGGTCGGCAATCTTGGATTAAACTCTGGTTTATTGAAAATTATAGGCATTGATAAGATCTCTTTGGGCCAACGAGGTGGGAACCTGAGTAGAGCCCTGGGACAGGTTGAAAGCAAATGGATCTACAGACTCAATACTGTGGCTCCGTTTGGTTTAAATGAGCATTTTGGCTTCGGTGCGTTCTTGTAATTTGCATAGGCGGCTGATTTTCTATGCTTACATCAGCAAGTTGGGTGTAGTTGGTTGGTTTTTAGATGTTCTTAACGATGATTTTAATTATATTGTTTGTTTATTATTTTTTAGAGTTTTCCTTGTGAATCATCCTTATATGAATATTCGTATAGTTGAGTGGTTGAATGGAAAGAGACAGAAAGAAACTCGGACCCCTTCAAGGAATCACTTTCCAAGCACTTCTAATTCTTTGTTACTAGTTGGTTTATTCTATATGTACTAAATCAGATGTTTAATGTATCTATAAAATACACTTTCCATTGAACCTTAATACCACTATTTCATGTTATATGTGTGGCAGGCATTTGCACTATTATATGCACTTTATTAATGAAAAGCGGTATATTTGATTAATTTTGGTTACTGCATGTCCTTAGGGATAATTTTATAATGACACTATTCACTCTGAACTTATAAAACCGTAATTTGCACTTGAATTCATGAATTTAATGTTGCTTAGCAACCTTTTAATAATATAGCGGTTCCTTGTGCCCTTCTCCCTCCTCTAAGTGCGTCATAGTGGCGTGGGGATTTCCGGACACGCCCCTTCCCGGTCACATGGTCGCAGTCCGGGGAAGCGTCTTGAGTGACGCGGCTTCCGGCTTCTGAGTTCCAAAGACCGGAAGTGGGGCGTGTCACGTGATCGGAAGCGGTCACGCGGCTCTGACGCCGAAAACGGAGGCGGAGTAGGAGGCACGCAGGTTATCTGACTTTTTAATCAATACACACACTATAAAAACCCCAGAACTTGCCCCCCACATGGTACACCCCCCCTGAAGAAGTCTAAAAGACGAAACGCGTTGGGGTTAGGTGCAGGCCAGGACGTGACCCTAAATAACAACTACGGAGGTATGTGGACACTGTCCTAGAATGATTCAGTTTATAATGTGTTCAGAGTAGTTTATGACTCTTTTGATGCTGTTCTAATCTTGACTCCATGGTATAGGTTGTGAACAGTGAGCACCTTTTTAGTGAGAGAGTGTGGTGGGATATTGTGGTGGTGTATGAGTATTACACTAAGCACCGCCACTTAAAACTACACTTACTCTCACTGACTATGATGTGTACTATGTATATATGACCATACTAAAACATGTAGTACAATTTGATTGGAGACTAATGAGGTCATAGGCACTGACACCTTGTCTTAGTGTTGTTGAAGTATTCCCACATTGTACATAAGAGCTGAGAATGGAGAGGCAGAGTTCCTTGTCTACCTTAGATTGATGCAAGCCCATTTATTCTAATAGGGATATATGTATTGGTCTATATGATGAGTATTGAACCTTATTCCTCATGGATATTTACTTTGCTGAGTGTATTGTATAGTTTTGGGGAATACTTTATGCACTATATGCAATCATTCTATTGGGTATATTCCCCGTACATACCTACCTTATAGTCACCCGGCTCTCCCTAATACTTTACCACCGGATATTGCAATAACTCTTATCACCTATAGATATCCAGTGGCTCTTTCCGTTGATACGTATATGGTTCCTCTTTCACCTTGATATTGTTATTATTTTGTAAGGATTTTTAAACTTGTTGTATCAAGAATCCTAAATAAAGATTGTATATTTTCTATAAATTCATCCCTGTGTCCTATGGACTTTTTGATTATATACATCTATTGGAAGTATTAACCTCTCATTACCTTTCTTGTAGATGTCTTTTTTCAGCCAGCACCAGGTTTTCCCACCTTGTCGTTGGTAATCGGGCTCCCATGGATTGCAATACATCAGCTAAGTGTCTCCATTTTTCATCTATTCCTATGCAGTTTTGCTATGCCTCACTTCCGTTGTTACTTTCTACATTAGCTTCATGCAGTTCTTTTTTTGTGGAGGTACGTGCCGGTACGGTGTACCGGAAAATATACAGAGGGGGCGGAGCTATATGGGGACTGCCATCCACTGCATGCTGCCCACTGCCTGGTGCACAGGATCTCCTGGCCGCCCGACAGCACCCTCCCTCCGCCTGACAGCAGCCCCGTCCCCCCGGTCCTCAATCATGGCTGCCGCCAGTGCCTGACAACAGCTCCTCCTCCCACTCCTCAATCATGGCCGCCGCCAGTGCCTGACAGCACCTTCCCCCCCCTCCTTCTTAGCACCACCCCCCACTTTCCCCCCCTGCTCCTCACCTCAGTACTGGGAAATATTCTTTTACAAAAAAAGCACTGGCTTCATGTGTTTGCCTTATCTCATGTTTTCATAGACGTTTTGCTACACCATGGTTCTCTATTTCTTGTGTCTCAGAGTGCAGCTATATGCTTTCTTATTGATGTGTTTTTCCAGCTGCCTCCTGTTCACACTGGTGTCGTCAGTCAGTTTTTTCATATATATTCACAGAGGAAGAGAACTTGAACTCTAGTGAATAGCTAATGGAAGTAGTAATCTCTCATTAACCTGTATAGGTGCAATGCTTAAAATGTCCTGTAGAGGCACTGCTGGGGTATGAGATTCTTACAGCCAGGTTCCCCAAATTGCAATTAAGTACTGAGGTTGCAAGGAAGGGGTTACTTTGTGATCAGGCTATTGATAATTTGGTTTTCTAGTGATTGTCAAAAGTAGAGAACCTAAGTGTAACCACTGCTTACATTTTTATTAAATAATAATGTAGTGCAAGAGATTATAATAAACATTCAAACATATTTCATAAGAGAAATCTGGAAGAAAACCTTTCAAAAGCCTCTCAGAAGATGTCCCCACTAGGCTGTTTCTAAACCTCACATATTTTGGTTGTTAGCGAGATCAGTCTTCAGTTTACACAGGGGGGCAAGGCCTAAACAGCATTCACACTGATCAGACTGTCAGGTTACCTCAGGCACAGTGCTGAGCTCAGAGTAGTCAGATAAGATCACAGGAGCTGTGTGCTGATGGACTGAGCTCAGCACTGTCCCTGCCTGAGGTAACCTGAGACTGATCAGCTGTAGTGTGAACACTGTGTAGCCCCGCCCACCCCATATATGGCCATATGCAGAATGCGGAGCTGAAGATGGATTTCCCTGACAACCAGCATATGACAGGTTCAGCAACAGCCTAATGGGGACATCTTCTGTAAGCATTTTGAAAGGTTTTCTTCCAGATTTCGCTTATGAAGTATATTTGAATGTTTATTATAATCACTTGCTCTACATTATTATTTAATTAAAAATGTTAAATTAAGGTGGCTGAACATCTGTTTTTTTGGGATGGAGGGGGGGTTGGATATGAAGATTAGAATCTCCAGCCTGATGCTGATACAATCCTTTGGGTCTACCAGGAGTCAAGTCAAGAGAGACTTTCTGCATTCAGAAACTTTTTGAGTTTGGAGTTTAGTAAACCTTGAAGTCTTCACCATCTTTTCGTGTAGTTGATAGAAAAACCTAAGGGGTTTTAGAGAGTGAAAAAAAAAACACAACAATTTTCTATTATGAATTAAACATGGGAAGCGAATAATTAAACATTTCCGACTGATAGGCGCTGCAATTTACTGGCAGGGAGGGAATATTGCAGAACAAATAGTGAAATCTACAGGCAGCCAGAAGCGACGATAATTAATTCTAGTAAAAAAAAAAAAAGTAAATTATTGATAGATGACTTTAACATCTTAAGAGATGAAGACTGGATATCGGCTAACACCGAAATCCTTCTACCTACACATTAACATGATAGGAAATAATAGCTGTAATAAGTCGAACACCAATATCCTGCATCTGCCGTACTCTGTGCAATTAACAACCTATCGCAGGACATGAGCGGAATATATTACAGTCAGATTTAATGATCTGCTCGAGTTCTTTTATGGCAGGATCTGGATGTGATACATGTTCATTATATTGTGTCAAACCCTCAACACAGAAATGTTGGCTTTACAAGGGTTTTCTTCGCTGATCTGCAATACCGGACACAACCCATGGTCGGAGGCGGCACTCCGCCTATGTTATTCGGATTGTAGGATGCATTTCTCCCCCCCACCCAGATCGGGGGTTCATTTTATAATCTGAATCTTGCTTTTTTTTTTAAATTGCGGTGGTGGAGCGGAGGTACGGAAGGCAGGGTTCACGGAGAATTTTGCCCAGGACTTCCAGAAAATGGCTGCAGATCTCAATCTGTGCATGCGCTATTTTCTGGGAGTCCTGGATGGTAGAGGCTGAGCCACAGATTGCCCATGACTGCAGGAACACGGAAAATGGCATCCACCATCGGACATCGCCGCCACACAACCAAAACTCGGGGCCCACAGCGTTGGCCGACTACCCACATCCTCTGTAGACCCTGCCTCCTACACCTCTGCTCCACCACTGCAATCCTCTTTGGTTAGCATGATGGGTTCAGGATGGAGGGCTATGTACAAGGATGAGGGGCATATGCACCAGGATGGGGCTGTGTACCAAGATGGGGGACATACAGTGTTGGCCAAAAGTATTGACACCCCTGCAATTCAGTCAGATAATACTCAGTTTCTTCCTGAAAATGATTGCAATCACAAATTCTTTGGTATTATTATCTTCATTTAATTTGTCTTCAATGAAAAAACACAAAAGAGAATGAAGCAAAAAGCAAAACATTGATCATTTCACACAAAACTCCAAAAATGGGCCGGACAAAAGTATTGGCACCCTCAGCCTAATACTTGATTGCACAACCTTTAGCCAAAATAATTGCGATCAACCGCTTCCGGTAACCATCAATGAGTTTCTTACAATGCTCTGCGGGAATTTTACACCATTCTTCTTTGGCAAACTGCTCCAGGTCCCTGATATTTGAAGGGTGCCTTCTCCAAACTGCCATTGTTAGATCTCTCCACAGGTGTTCTATGGGATTCAGGTCTGGACTCATTGCTGCCACCTTAGAAGTCTCCAGTGCTTTCTCTCAAACCATTTTCTAGTGCTTTTTGAAGCGTGTTTTGGGTCATTGTCCTGCTGGAAGACCCATGACCTCTGAAGGAGACCCAGCTTTCTCACACTGGGCCCTACATTATGCTGCACAATGTGTTGGTAGTCTTCAGACTTCATAATGCCATGCACACAGTCAAGCAGTCCAGTGCCAGAGGCAGCAAAGCAACCCCAAAACATCAGGGAACCTCCACCATGTTTGACTGTAGGGACTGTGTTCTTTTCTTTGAATGCCTCTTTTTTCTCCTGTAAACTCTATGTTGATGCCTTTGCCCATAAAGCTCTACTTTTGTCTCATCTGACCAGAGAACATTCTTCCAAAACGTTTTAGGCTTTCTCAGGTAAGTCTTGGCAAACTCCAGCCTGGCTTTTTTATGTCTCGGGGTAAGAAGTGGGGTCTTCCTGGGTCTCCTACCATACAGTCCCTTTTCATTCAGACGCCGATGGATAGTACGGGTTGACACTGCTGTACCCTCGGACTGCAGGGCAGCTTGAGCTTGTTTGGATGTTAGTTGAGGTTCTTTATCCACCATCCGCACAATCTTGCGTTGAAATTTCTCGTCAATTTTTCTTTTCCGTCCACATCTAGGGAGGTTAGCCACAGTGCTATGGGCTTTACACTTCTTGATGACACTGTGCACGGTAGACACAGGAACATTCAGGTCTTTGGAGATGGACTTGTAGCCTTGAGATTGCTCATGCTTCCTCACAATTTGGTTTCTCAAGTCCTCAGACAGTTCTTTGGTCTTCTTTCTTTTCTCCATGCTCAGTGTGGTACACACAAGGACACAGGACAGAGGTTGAGTCAACTTTAATCCATGTCAACTGGCTGCAAGTGTGATTTAGTTATTGCCAACACCTGTTAGGTGCCACAGGTAAGTTACAGGTGCTGTTAATTACACAAATTAGAGAAGCATCACATGATTTTTCTAACAGTGCCAATACTTTTGTCCACCCCCTTTATTATGTTTGGTGGAATTAGATCCAATTTGGCTTTAGGACAATTCTTTTTGTATTTTTTTCATTGAAGACAAATTAAATGAAGATAATAATACCAAAGAATTTGTGACTGCAATCATTTTCAGGAAGAAACTGAGGATTATCTGACAGAATTACAGGGGTGTCAATACTTTTGGCCAACACTGTATATACCAGGATGGGGGGCCATGTTCAAGGATGAGGGATATATATACCAGGATGGGGGGGCATGTACAAGGATGAGGGATATATATAGCAGGTGTGGGGCCATGTACAAGGATGGGGGACATATGCACCAGGATGGGGGCATGTACAAGGATGGGAGACATATATATCAGAATGGGGGTGTTATGTACAAGGATGAGGGACACATATACCAGGACGTGGGGGCCATTTACAAGGATGGGGGACATATATCCCAGGAAAGAGGGGCCATCTACAAGGATGAGGGGTACAAGGAAGGGGGATATATATACCAGGATGGGGGGTCATTTACAATGATGGGTGTCATATGCACCAGGATGGGGGGGCCAAGTACAAGGATGAGGGACATATATACCAGAATAGGGGTACAAGGAAGGGGGAAATATATACCAGGATGGGGGGTCATTTACAAGGATGGGGGGACATATGCACCAGGATGGGGGGCATATAAACTGATTGTAAGATAGACACTGGCATTATAAGAAAGCATTATAAGGCATTATAAGGCATTATAAGAAAGACCCCATTTAACATTAAACATATTTTTTTCTCTATTTCTTTACAAAATTTAGGATGTGTCTTATAATCTAGTGCGTCTTATAAAGTGAAAAATACGGTACTGGACTACCCTTTTAAGAGGATGTAGACATCTAAAACAGTTTTTAAACATTTTTTTATTGCCGATTAATTTCCCATAACATTAACCCCATCACACCATGGCCAGTTTCCATTTGTTCATCTTTGTTTTTCCCTCCCCTTCTACCATAACTTTTTCTATATTTATTTGTGTATATAGACATATGAGGGCTTGTTTTGTGCGGGACGAGTTGTACTTTAGAATAACTCCATTCATTTTACCATATAGTGTACTAGAAAATGAGAAAACAAACTCCAAGTGCGTTGAATTATCAAAACAAGTGCAATTTCACAATTGATTTGTGGAGATTTTATTTACCATGTTCACTAAATGGTAAAACTGACTTGTGAGTATGATTCTCCAGGTCAGTAGGAGTTCACTGATACCAAACACGCATATATTTTTTAAAAATAAAAGTGGTGAAAATTTTCTTGTGAATTTCTAAAAAAGAAATTGCTTTAGTTACCATTTTCCTAGACCTGTAATGTTTTCATTTTCGGGATCTGGGGGTCTGATGGCTTATTTCTTGTGCCTTGACCTGACAGTTTTACCGTCACTGGGAAGATTGAGGCTGGGGGTATATATGTCACTGAGGAGGCTGAGGCTGGGGGCATATATGTCACTTGGGAGGCTGAGGCTGGGGGCAGATACATCACTGGGGAGACTGAGGCTGGGGGTATATATGTCACTGAGGAGGCTGAGGCTGGGGGCATATATGTCACTGGGGAGGCAGAGGCTGGGGGCATATATGTCACTGGGGAGGCTGAGGCTGGGGGCACATACGTCACTAGGGAGGCTGAGGCTGGGGGTATTTATGTCACTGGGGAGGCTGAGACTGGGGGTATATATGACCCACCCCAAAGTCGTGGGAACCTGGTCCTGGGCGGTTGCAGTATGGGGATGTCACAGGTGGCTTGCCCGAGCCCGTGGCTCTGGTGGTCGCTTAAAAATGGCAAACAAAAGAAGGGGAAAAATAAAATAGAGTTGCGTGACGCCACCTACGGTGTCCGGTGATGGCACCGACACTGCTGCAAACCTCCGGTGATGATGGATGGGCAGCCAGATGGCAGTGAGGTAGGATTGGGATTTCACACAGGGTGATGGCTCTGCAGGTGGAATACAGGTATAGTCTTTGGGTTGGACAGGATCAGGGGCTGGAAGAATTGACACACACATGCTGGATCTGTTTCACTTGTATGGCAGCGTGTGAGATCCTTTTAGTGGGCACCGCTTCTCTCCTGCAATCCCTGGCACTCTTCAGTGCTGTGCCACAAGTGTCCCCAGAAGACTGAAGTCTCCTGGTTATCTGTTGCTTTCTCCGCTGGGCTTTCTGACCCTTGCAGACTCAGACTCCGGTGTCCGGGTTGCTTCCTGGGTGAACCGGCACATCTCCTCTTCCCCCAGTCTGCTCCTCGCCTTGCCTCCGACTCTCACTCTTGGGCCCTCACACTGGCTAGGCTTCCTCTGGTACGGGCCTAGCGCAGCCCAGGATGTCTTCAGAGTCCTCCCTGGAACTGCACTGCCTAACTCCTCCCCCGGGCCTGAATTTATAGGGGACTTTGCCTGAAGGCAGCAAGTAGAGCTCCCCCTTCAGATCTGGAGTGGAAAGTGTTGCATGTGTAGGGTTACCGGATGTGGAAATCCATCTGTGCACCATGTGGTTCTGTGACACTTACCCGCAGGGGTGCCACATATACGTCACTGGGGAGGCTGAGATTGGCCTCATATATGTCCCTGGCTGAGGCTGAGGCTGGAGGCATTTATCTCACTGAAAAGGCTGAGACTGGGGGCATATATGTCATTGGGGAGGCTGAGGCTAGGGTCATATATCTCACTAGGGAGACTGAGGCTAGGGGCACATACGTCACTGGGGAGCCTGAGGCTGGGAGCATATACATCACTAGGGAGGCCAAGGCTGGGGGCATTTACGTCACTGGGGAGGCTGAGGCTGGGGGCATATATGTAAGTGGTAAGGCTGAGACTGGTGGAATATAAATCACTGGAGAGGCTAAGGCTTAGAGCTTATACATCACTGGGGAGGCTGAGGCTGGAGGGCATATATGTAACTGGTAAGGCTGAGACTGGGGGCATATACGTCATTGGGGAGGCTGAGACTGGAGCAAATATGTCACTGGTGAGGGTGAGGCTGAGGCTGAGGGCATATACATCACTGGGGAGGCTGAGGCTGGAGCACATACGGCACTGGGGAGGCTGAGTTTGGGGGCAAATACATCACTGGGGAGGCTGAGACTGGAGCATGTATGTCACTGGTGAGGCTGAGACTGGAGCATATACATCACTGGTGAGGCTGAGGCTAAGGCATATATGTCACTAGGGAGGCTGAGGATGGTGGGATGTATATCTTTGGGGACGCTGAGGCTGGGGGCATATACATCACTGGGGAGGCTGAAGCTGGGGTATAGAGATCACTCTGGAGGCTGAGGCTGGGGCATAGAGATCATTGGGAAGGCTGAACCTGGGGGCATAGAAATCACTGGCGAACCTGCGGCTGGGGCATAGAGATCACTGGGGAGCTGGATTTAAAAGGTAGGCAGTCGGCAAAATATGGCCGCTAGTCATGGCACTGCAGTCCCCAGGAATCAGCCCGGGAGTCGCAGAAAAGGTCATCGAGGATCGCATGCAGTCCACGGACCTGAAGTTCCCCACCCCTGACCTAGATACATAACACATTAGTTGAATAAATGTATAGTCACAATGTTATAAACACTAGAGTCAAGGTCAATCATGATTTTATAGGGAAGTTTTGAGGTTGGCGAGAATTGACTCATCTCCGGAGCTCTCACACATTCTCACCGATTTGGGTCAAGTATATTAAAGAGCAACCGGTTTGCTGTGTTTGTCCGTCTGAGACGCGACATGAATAGGAGCCCATTATTCTCCGGTATTTTAACCACAGTTCTCAATTTCAAACCTCTGAACTTTTTTTCGATAACCTGCCCATTCCTCTTAAGACTTATAAGCACTGCACCTTTCTACCTCTTTGAAGGTAGACGCACAAAGGCAAGAGATAAGGTTTCCCATTTGTCACAGTCACGGAACAATATCTCCTAAGCCTCGCCGTGAAAGGGGTTTAAATAAAGCCTTGTATTATAAAGTCAAAGGAGGAAGAGAAAAAAATCCGCTCTGATTGCAACATAATTGATTAAGGATATATATTTTTTTACCTTTAGATTTTTTGATGAAAGACAATTTATATCCGGCTCAGATAAAGGTGGAGATCGGGGAAATCTTACATCAGATTAAATTAATTGATTGTCAAAGAATAGGACGTAAAATTGACACATCAAGGGGAATTTCTCATTGTTTAAGTCTTTTGATTTTTATTTTTAGTAAAAATTTTTATCTTATATTAAATGTGTAAGGAAAGGTATGATACAAAAGAGAGAAAATGACATTAACCCTTCAACATCACATTGGTTACATTTAATTTATTGGTTTAATGCTGTATAGTTA
Organism: Allobates femoralis; assembly: GCA_033576535.1. Classification (NCBI taxonomy): domain Eukaryota; kingdom Metazoa; phylum Chordata; class Amphibia; order Anura; family Aromobatidae; genus Allobates; species Allobates femoralis. The sequence continues at coordinate 23,475,724 of JARQOC010000005.1, forward strand.
TGACACTTTGATGATGGAGACACAAGATATGGGTCCATGGGATCTCAGTACAAGGATGAGGTGTGAACAAGCGCTAAGCCAGAACCCTCTGTGACTACTCAGCGTCAATGGGGAGACTCTGGACACTTTTGCAGGGATGGAGAATTTTTAACTAGGTCAGATGTACTCTACTTTTGATCTGTAAGTCAAGGGACATGGGACATTGTTTCTGTGAGACTGTCCTGATTGTGGATTGCGTCAGCCCCCTGCAGTGTATTAGACTGTATCTCTTGGAGGACAATTATGCAGTTGGTTTGCGTTGGTTGGTGCAGGCGTGATAATTTTCCAGCAATCCTGTGGGGCACAATGCCTGAAACGGGATCTGAAGGATATAAAGGGGACCTGCTCCTGTCACTGTCGCTGGGGCAATCCTACAGGACCTCAGCCTAGGAACCTTAATTCTATCCGTCAGGGTGAAAACACACTATCCTACTTTCATGAGAGTCTCTCGGATGAGACTCGGTTCAGTGACCCTGAACGGCCTCTCCCTCTCTGGACTGGAGTGTCAGCATCACACTCCCGTCCAGAGAGGGAGAGATCATTCAGGGTCACTGATCCGAGTCTCATCCGAGAGACTCGCATGTAAGTAGGATAGCGTGTTTCCAGCCTTAGAATACAGAACTGCACTACTGCCCTCAAATTCGTTTGTAGAACCCTGGTTGGAACAATTAGATCACCTGGCCATATACCTTGCTATGCTCGGTTGGCTTAACAAGCTTGCTGCTTCCTCCGCTTGGTGGGTTGCCGCCAAAAGCGGGGTGTTGCTGGCTAAGATAAGTTAGTCCTGGATCCCTCGATATCATGGGGGGCTTTGATCCCTGCTGAGCCAGCGGAAGGGTGAGTCTCTATCATATGCACCATCTTGTGTACTTGTTGGGAATCTACTATATGCTGTTGACTGTTGGTGACCCAATAAAGTCTTACCAGACCATGGTACCATCACTCTCAGTAGTGTTCTAACTACTGGAAAGAAGATCAGTGGGGGTGAGCCTGGACCCTGGGCAGTTTTTCTAAAGACAACCAGGCCAGCGGATGAAAGCATCTACTGACCCTCATCTTTCCATAGTCCCCCTATACCAAAGGCCCATAGACTGGAAGTTTCAGCTGTTTGCCACAGTAATTTGGTAATCATGTAGATTGGACGCTTATTCGTCAGGGTTGTCCTATGTAATCCGCTGTTAGGGCATCAAACACAATGGGGTTACAATGCATTCATATACATAATTATTGCATCCAAGAGAGAAAATACTTTTTCTTAACCCTTTAGGGTGTAATTTATTTTGATCCTACAGTACTAAAGACAACAAACTTTTTCTTTACATAAATGAAGTGGAGATATTCCAGCATTTAGGATAAAGAGTAATTCCTTTTTTTTATTATATCAAAATACATATGGTAAAAAAATTATAAAAAATAATAATACATTTATGTATTTATTTTATTTTTCATCATATGCTTTTTTTTAGCATTTTTCTATTAGATTTTTTAAACTGTGCCATGAATACATAGGACAAAGGACAATAGTGGATGTCAAAGAGATGTGCGCATGTCAGCAGGACTCTAAAGTCCTGCTCAGTACAGACAGCCGCAATGAACAATCATCAAATTTCACATTGCAATAATCAATATTTTTCTGCATAATTCAAAGGTGCATCACTTACAAACTCCTAATGCGTGATATAAAGTCTATAAACTTGCATCCTTCAGAGTGTTAATCTATGCAGGAGACATAGAGCTGAGGAAGAGCAAGGGTGTGTGAATGCCTCTACATTCTGGTTACAAGCCCCTTCATCAAGCCAGTGTATTAGTCCCATTACCGGTAATTAAAAGATAAAATACAAGAAGCTGACACCTAATTAGAACATACGGATATAATTACAAAGTGATGACACCGGGAACCTGGATAAGAAATAGATCTAATACTATTCACATCATCCAATCTAAGCAAGTTGTGTTCATTTATATACAGTATTGAATACAAGTGAGTAAAGCAAATCAGGAAAAATGAGCTGGGGCATAAAGAGGTAAAGATACAAAGTATAAGAGCGTGTTTACACTGGCCAGTTCACAAAACCCAACATAAAAATAAAATAAGCATATACCCTGCTATAAATAAGCATCAAGCAATAATATATATGAATAAATAATATAGGCTAATAGTAATGTATCCGATAAAAAGAGTAAAACCATACAACTACGACAAAGTGTACCCTACATAGGACAGTCCTAGAACCATAGAATGATAGAATGGTAAAGTTTGAAGTGACCTTCTGGGTCATCGTATGAAGGGACCTCCTGGGTCATCCTGTGAAGGGACCTCCTGTGTCATCATGTGAAGGGACCTTCTGGGTCATCGTATGAAGGGACCTCCTGGGTCATCCTGTGAAGGGACTTCCTGTGTCATCATGTGAAGGGACCTCCTGGGTCATCGTGTGAAGGGGCCTCCTTGGTCATTGTGTGATGGGACCTCCTGGGTCATTGTGTGAAGGGACCTCCTGGGTCTTTGTGTGAAGGGATCTCTTGGGTCATCATGTGAAGGGACCTCCTGGATCATCGTGTGAAGGGACCTCCTGAGTCATCGTGTGAAGGGACCTCCTGGGTCAAAGTGGGAAGGTACCTTCTTGGTCATTGTGTGAAGGGACCTTCTGGGTCATTGTGTTAAGGGACCTCCTGGGTCATCATGTGAAGGGACCTCCTGGATCATCGTGTGAAGTGATCTCATGGGTCATCTGGTCCAACTCCCTGCTCAAAGCAAGATTCACTAAATCATCCCAGACAGATGTATGTCCAGCCTCTGTGTGAAGACTCCATTAAAGAGGAACTCACCACCGCTCGTGGCCGTCTGTTCCACGCGTTGATCACCCTCACTGTCAAAAAGTGTTTTCTAATATCTAATCTGTATTTCCTCCATTCAGTTTCATCCCATTGCTTGTAGTCTTTCCTTGTGCAAATGAGAATAAAGCTGATCCCTCTATAGTGTGACAGCCCTTGAGATATTTGTAGACAGCTATTCTGTCTCCTCTCACTCTTCCTTTTTCACCTAAACATTCCCAGATCCTGTAACCGTTCCTTATAGGACATGGTTTGTAGACCGGTCACCATTCTGGTCGCTCTTCTCTGAACTTGCTCCAGTTTGTAGATATCTTTTTTATAATGTAGAGACCTGAACTGGACACAGTATCCAGATGAGGTCTGTCCAAAGACAGGTAGAGGGTGACTTCCTGTGATCTAGCCTGTCTGCTTCTGTTAATACATCCCAGAATTGTGTCTGTCTTTTTTACTGCTGCATCACACTGTTGACTCATATTCAGTTCTACAATCCCTAATATTGAAACTTACGCGCCCCGTGGGGCCATGGGGTACTCGGTGCCGAGTCTGTCGATGTTGTTGGGGATGTCACGGTGGCATGACCCAGTCCGGGGCCCCTTTAGCAGTCATTAAAAGGAGAAAGTAATTTTCGTAGTTTAGGGAGAATTACTGGACTTGGGACTCGGGGATAAGTGTCCTCGTGACGCCACCCGCGGGTGGCGTCTACTGATGGCCGCCGCTGCAAAATAGTTCATCTGGGGTAAATGTCAATACAGCTAAGTTGTAAAGCTCTCCATGGGAAGGTCTAACACCAGGTAAGCAGATGTTACTATGGCAAGTTGGTATTGATGTTACAGCGCAGGGCTGATGGCGCAGCAATAAAATTTACAAACACAGTGGGGTGCAGTCTCAAGATGTTTACTCCCAGTTCCATTGTTCCAGGTTACAACAACCATCACCGTTGCAACAACCCGCTGAGTTCTTGGAGGAGGGGATCCAGCTAACTCCCGGGTAGCTTGTTGGCACTTAACCGGTACCCCCTTCCATTGTCCTCTCTCAGTCGTCTCTTTTGCACTGACTTCGCCCTGCTGCCCTGCGTCTCACACACAGAGCCCCGAGCCAGTGGCCACGGACTTTTGTCAGGCAATTTCTCCCTCAGTCTATTGGACCCTATGTTGTCACCTTTTTAGCGGGTGTGTGTGGTTTCGGCTGCGGCACTTGAAATTACCGCAGCCTCCGGGTTGCTAGCTGAGTCTGGTTGTTCTCCAGTAGTCAGGGGCTGATCTCCCATTGCGGCCTGGTCCCTCAATACAGCTTCGGACAATGTGGATGCATGCACACACGGGTGGACTGTTCATTAGCTGGGCCTCTGGGACCCCTTCTGTTTTTGGGAGCATCCTCACTTTCTGGTTCCACTGTCAGGTCTTGTCTCTCCGAGGTTTTGGGCTCCAGTCCCCAGGACGTCTCGTACTCGCTCTTCTCCTTCTCTGACAGATTCTCTGACCTTCACAGACACCTGCAGCTCTTGCCAGCCACCCACCAACTGCCTTCTAGATGTTTCTACTGGTCCTTTTATACGTCTGTCACATGTCGTATGTCACTAACGTACATCCTCTCTGACTTCACTGCTTCCCTGGTGCTCCCCTAAACTCTGTTCTCCACAAATCCCTTCTACCTTGGTTGCTCCCCTCCAGACAGGATCAGGGACTGTGCTCTCCCTTAGGAGCAATCTCGCCCTAACCCTGACCTGGAGTGTTGTGGTGTTGGCTATAGGTGTCTGAATACCGGTCAGTGTCCCCTCCTTACCCAAGAATAGGGCACTACACCTTTGGCAGAGGTACAGTACCTCTGTGGTAACTGGACCCCTAGGGGTGCCACAAAACCTTATCATGTGTAATTTTTTCAGACATTATATACAGTATACTATACAGTTTTTAAGGTGTCGGAATTATCAAAATTTCTAATCCCGTTTCCAATCCAGATTAGAGATGAGCCACCACCCGGTGTTCGAATTTGATTCAATTCATCCAATTGGGGGTGTGTTCGTGGAATGTTCGTGGAATGTTCGTCGAATACCATTGAAAACAATGGCAGGCAAACACAAACACATAGAGAACACCTTCTAAGGTGTCCAAAAGGTAACAAACTACTCAGAAGACACAACAAACACATGGAAAAGTGACAAGTACATATAAAAATGCGAAAAGAAAAGAGATGGACGAGTAAAAGGAGGAGACACAGATATAGGCATGTCATGTCCTTCTAAAATCATGTAAAGCACAGCAAGGGGACTCCAACAAGAGTCTCCATTTTTTCCAAAAATTGGGGCACAGACACCACTTAAGTGGCATCAGTTGCTCAACAGTTGGTAAGCTAAAAATTGTTGGTGACTGTCATGCAGCACATTCAAAAATCCACAAGCCTTTAGTGTCCCCAGGATGACACAGGGGTAGAAAAGTTCTTGCGGATCCATGACTTGTTAATCTTGATGAATGTTAGTCTGTCTACATTCTCACTGGACAGACGCGTGTGCCTTTCTGTTAGCACACCACCAGCAGCGCTGAAGACACGTTCAGAGAGAACGCTGGCTGCGGGGCATGACTAGATCTTCAAGGCGTGAGTGGCGAGTTCAGGCCATTTTTCCAGATTGGAAGCCCAAAATAAGCAAGGCTCCGGTTCCACAGTCATGGCATCGATGTTCACTTGGAGATACTCCTGTACCATCCTATCTAGGTGTTGACTATGTGTCAGACTTCTCGTGCCTTGTGGCCTTGGTCTAAAAAATTTGTGAAACGATGCCAGAAAATTGGTGTTACCACCTGATATGATGTTACTGGTACGGTGTGAGTGATGATGACTCGACAGTCCCACGGTTGGCAAGTT
>JARQOC010000005.1:23481553-23493808 GCA_033576535.1 Allobates femoralis
TATACAGTGTTCTTGTACAATTTCACAATGGGCACGGGCTCTTCGGAGCAAAGTGCCCCCCGTATCACTATACAGGGGTGCATACACCCCTGTATTACAATGATGCATTAATGATGTGTAGTCCAAAAAGGATTTTATCACTCGCAATGTAAGTTTATACTTACAGCATGTAAGTTGTAGGCAGAGTCCAGCGAAATCCATAGGCGGGGCTGTGTGCAGCAGCCTCCGCCCGCTTCATGTTGATGGCCGCCCCCTCTGGCCGTAATCCACTGTTGTGAGGGCGGATACGTCGTTAAAGGGCGTGGCTAACCTCGGCACATAGTTAGCCACGCCCCTTTAACGACGTATCCGCCCTCACAACAGTGGATTACGGCCAGAGGGGGCGGCCATCAACATGAAGCGGGCGGAGGCTGCTGCACACAGCCCCGCCTATGGATTTCGCTGGACTCTGCCTACAACTTACATGCTGTAAGTATAAACTTACATTGCGAGTGATAAAATCCTTTTTGGACTACACATCATTAATGCATCATTGTAATACAGGGGTGTATGCACCCCTGTATAGTGATACGGGGGGGGGGGCACTTTGCTCCGAAGAGCCCGTGCCCATTGTGAAATTGTACAAGAACACTGTATAAGTGGTCGGCCGGTCTGTAGGGGGGTCTAAGCCCCCCTACAGACCTTAAACAGTCATTGAGATCAACAATTTAACTCTTTATTAAGGTTGCGGATCCCGCCAATAGCCGGGATCCGCAACCTCGGCAGTTACCGGATGGCTCAGGATTACACATCCTGAGCCATCCGGTGACCGCAGTGCGGGATTCAGCACACATTTTTGAAAAAAATGTGTGTGCCCGCCATTGCGTTCACCGCATCCGGATCCGGATGCGGTGAATGCAATTTAGGTTTTCAATGTGACCCTACCCATAATCAAGAAGTTTACAACCCATGGCACTGTAACTAATCTCCCTGGATGTAGAAGATAGAGAAAAATTGATGAAAGGTTGCAACACAGGATTGTCCGGATGGTACATAAGCCCCAATGAAGTTCCAATAAAAATCAAACTGTCCTTCTGGCTCAAGAGGCATCAGTGTCAGTGTGAACCATCCATCCACATGTGAATGAAATGAAATGCTATGGAGGAGACCTAGGAGGACCCCACTGCTGACACAGAGAAAGGAAAAAACAATGTGTACGTGACTAACCAAAATCCTTCTGGGAAAGCGTCTTGTAGACAGATGAGACAAGACTGAGCTTTTTGATAAAGCAAAAAATTCTGCTGTTTACCAAAAACAGAATGAGGCCGACAAAAAAAAAGAGCTCAGGACCTACAGTCACATGTGGGGAGGTCAGAGAAAAGATCACAGGACCTACAGTCAGATATGGGGGAGGTCAGAGAAAAGATAACAGGACCTACAGTCACATATGGGGGAGGTCAGAGAAAAGAGCACAGGACCTACAGTCATATGGGGGAGGTCAGAGAAAAGAGCACAGGACCTACAGTCACATATGGAGGAGGACAAAGAAAAGAGCACAGGATCTACAGTCACATATGGAGGAGGTCAGAGAAAAGAGCACAGGACTAACAGTCACATATGGAGGAGGACAAAGAAAAGATAACAGGACCTACAGTCACATATGGGGGAGGTCAGAGAAAGAACGCAAGGACCTACAGTCATATATGGGGGAGGTCAGGGAAAAGAGCACAGGACCTACAGTCACATATGGGGGAGGTCAGAGAAAAGAGCACAGGACCCACAGTCACATATGGAGGAGGACAAAGAAAAGAGCACAGGATCTACAGTCACATATGGGGAGAGGTCAGAGAAAAGAGCACAGGACCTACAGTCACATATGGGGGAGGTCAGAGAAAAGAGAACAGGACCTACAGTCACATATGGGAGGCAGAGAAAAGAGCACAGGACCTACAGTTACATATGGGGGAGATCAGAGAAAAGAGCACAGGATCTACAGTCACATATGGGGGAGGTCAGAGAAAAGAGCACAGGACCTACAGTCATATATGGGGGAGGTCAGGGAAAAGAACACAGGACCTACAGTCACATATGGGGGAGGTCAGAGAAAAGATCACAGGACCTACAGTCACATATGGGGGAGGTCAGGAAAAGCACACAGGACCTACAGGCACATATGGGGGAGGGGAGAGAAAAGAGCACAGGACCTGCAGTCACATATTGGGGAGGTCAGAGAAAAGAGCACAGGATCTACAGTCACATATGGATTAGGTCAGAGAAAAGAGAGAGCACAGGACCTAGAGTCACATATGGGGGAGGTCAGAGAAAAGAGCACAGAGCCTACAGTCACATATGGGGAGGTCAGAAAAAAGAGCACAGAGCCTACAGACACATATGGGGGAGGTCAGAGAAAAGAGCACAGGACCTACAGTCACATATGGGGGAAGTCAGAGAAAAGAGCACAGGACCTACAGTCACATATGGGGAGGTCAGAGAAAAGAGCACAGGATCTATAGTCACATATGGCGGAGGTCAGAGAATAGAACACAGAACCTATAGTCACATATGGGAGAGGTCAGAGAAAAGAGCACAGGACCTACAGTCACATATGGGGAGGTCAGAGAAAAGAGCACAGGACCTACAGTCACATATGGGAGAGGTCAGAAAAAAGAGCACAGAGCCTACAGTCACATATGGGAGGTCAGAGAAAAAGAACAGGACCTACAGTCACATATGGAGGGAGGTCAAGAGAAAAGAGCACAGGACCTACAGTCACATATGGGGGAGGTCAGAGAAAAGAGCACAGGACCTACAGTCACATATGGGGAGGACAGAGAAAAGAGCACAGGACCTACAGTCACATATGGAGGAGGTCAGAGAAAAGAGCACAGGACTACAGTCACATATGGAGGAGAGAAAGATCACAGACTACGTAATATGGGAGTCAGAGGAACAGACCAGACTACATCATTATGGGGGAGGTCAGAGAAAAGAGCACAGGACCTACAGTCACATATGGGGGAGGTCAGAGAAAAGAGCACAGGACCTACAGTCACATATGGGGAGGACAAAGAAAAGAGCACAGGACCTACAGTCACATATGGGGGAGGTCAGAGAAAAGAGCACAGGACCTACAGTCACATATGGGGGAGGTCAGAGAAAAGAGCACAGGACCTACAGTCACATATGGGGAGGTCAGAGAAAAGAGCACAGGACCTACAGTCACATATGGGGGAGGTCAGAGAAAAGAGCACAGGACTCTACAGTCACATATGGGGGAGGTCAGAGAAAAGAGCACAGGACCTATCAGTCACATATGGGGGAGGTCAGAGGAAAAGACACAGGACCTACAGTCACATATGGGGGAGGTCAGAGAAAAGACACAGGACCTACAGTCACATATGGGGAGGTCAGAGAAAAGAGCACAGGACCTACAGTCACATATGGGGGAGGGTCAGAGAAAAGAGCACAGGACCTGCAGTCACATATGGGGAGGTCAGAGAAAAGAGCACAGGCTACAGTCACATATGGGATAGGTCAGAGAAAAGAGAGCACAGGACCTACAGTCACATAATGGGGGAGAGTCAGAGAAAAGAGCACAGGAGCCTACAGTCACATATGGGGGAGGTCAGAGAAAAAGAGCACAGGACCTACAGTCACATATGGGGGAGGTCAGAGAAAAGACACAGGATCTACAGTCACATATGGAGGAGGTCAGAGAAAAGAGCACAGGACCTACAGTCACATATGGGGGATGTCAGAGAAAAGAGCACAGGACCTACAGTCACATATGGGGGATGTCAGAGAAAAGAGCACAGGACTAACAGTCACATATGGAGGAGGACAAAGAAAAGATAACAGGACCTACAGTCACATATGGGGGAGGTCAGAGGAAAGAACGCAGGACCTACAGTCATATATGGGGGAGGTCAGGGAAAAGAGCACAAGACCTACAGTCACATATGGGGGAGGTCAGAGAAAAGAGCACAGGACCTACAGTCACATATGGGGGAGGTCAGAGGAAAGAACCAGGACCTACAGTCATATATGGGGGAGGTCAGGGAAAAGAGCACAAGGGACCTACAGTCACATATGGGGGAGGTCAGAGAAAAGAGCATAGACCTACAGTCACATATGGGGGAGGTCAGAGAAAAGAGAACAGAACCTACAGTCACATATGGGGAGGGCAGAGAAAAGAGCAGAGGACCTACAGTCACATATGGAGGAGGGCTGATCACAGGATTTATTCCAAAAAGGGAAATCAAATATTAAGCTGAGGGGACAAACTATTGTGTCAAGACCATATGTGGTGTTTTGTATGAAATTATGTCAAATTTACCTATTTTTCTTTATTTTTTTTGTGTTGTTTCAATGCACACAGAGGAAATAAACGTGCATAACAAAACATGGAGAATTGTGATAATATTCTAGGAGAAAAGCATAATTTTCTGGAACAATTTCAAGGGTGACAAGACTTTCAGTCATTACTATAGATAGATAGACAAATACTGTTGTGGCCAAAAGTATTGACACCCCTGCAATTCTGTCAGATAATACTCAGTTTCTTCCTGAAAATGATTGCAATCACAAATTCTTGGGTATTATTATCTTCATTTAATTTGTCTTCAATGAAAAAACACAAAAGAGAATGAAGCAAAAAGCAAAACATTGATCATTTCACACAAAAATGGGCCGGACAAAAGTATTGGCACCCTCAGCCTAATACTTGGTTGCACAACCTTTAGCCAAAATAACTGCGATCAACCGCTTCCGGTAACCATCAATGAGTTTCTTACAATGCTCTGCTGGAATTTTAGACCATTCTTCGTTGGCAAACTGCTCCAGGTCCCTGATATTTGAAGGGTGCCTTCTCCAAACTGCCATTTTTAGATCTCTCCACAGGTGTTCTATGGGATTCAGGTCTGGACTCATTGCTGGCCACCTTAGAAGTCTCAAGATATAGGGAGGAGACAGTTTATGGACGGCTTTGTAGATCAGTGTTAGTAGCTTGAACTGAATTCGTTGGGGAATTGGGAGCCAGTGGGAGGATTTGCAGAGGGGAGATACAGGAGAGTAGTGATGAGAGAGGTGGATTAGTCGGGCAGCAGAGTTGAGGACAGACTGGAGAGTTCAAGAGTGTTAGCAGGGAGAATGTAGCAGTAGTCAAGGTAAGAGATGATGAGGGCATGTTCAAAAAGTTTTCTTGGACTGGTCTCCCTGAGATCAGTGAATACTTTGTGATGTTGGTCTATCAGGCATTGCTCCCACCTAGCCAGAATCCTACTCCACACTGATGAGGGGCAACACCCCGAAACAGCTGTCTGTGGATAGATACCTGGCCTTGGTATTCCCTTGTCATATCTTTAAGCTTGTAAAGAGCTGGATATTGACTCAAAGGGGGCACTTAATATTGTGGCTAGGTCCTTCACTAGAAGATCTGGCCAGTCCTGTGTTGAGACTCCTAAACGAGGCTCCACAGACTCTATTTGCATAAAATCATGAAGCCTCGGTAGATAGAGGAGCAGCTGATGCTCAGAGCCGGGGTTTGTCTTTACATTATTAGGATTCATTTCAGGACTTCAGACATATGTTTCATTTCCTTCTCTGATTCCTGTGATTACATGAATAATTATTCCTTGGCCCAAAACACTTTGTGATTAATTATGTTTAATCAGTTGTGATGATGTTTGTACTCACTGCCTTCCACTATCTGGACTGAACCCTTCTGTCTATACCGCCATGTGCGGAGCGGAGAGTGCCATGTGCGGTGTGGCTACAACTTCACATATAATGGCTTATTATGGCCAAACTTAAAACGTGGGGTTGTGGAAATTTTGCTAGGAAGGTCTTGACTCGTCCCGTGGGGGCCGTGGGGTACTTAAAGCCGGGCCAGGGGGAGAACGTTGCTGGGGATGTCACTGTGGTGTGACCTGGTTCGTGGTTCCCGATCGGCTAATTAAAGGGGAATTAAAGTTCTTTTCACTTTAACGGGTTTACCCGACTTGGGACCTTGGGATGCTTGTTCCCATGACGCCACTCACGGGTTGCAGCTAATAGTGGCCCCTCTGCTACAGAGTTCCACTGGGGGTTGATGACAAGGCAGCTTGATGGAAATGCCCTCCACAGGCATGTCGGGCCCACAAGGGTCGGGGTACACAGATCTCTGGCGCTTGGGTGCAAGGATGTCACAGGTGGTCGATGCCCATGGGGAGACAATAAAAAGGGGGGGGGGTATTTACAGGGATAAAAGTTAACGGATGAATGTCATGACGCCACCTGTATATCCGGTGATGGCTGTGGCGCTGCTGCAGTACGCTGGGGGGATGGATGGCAGCAAGGTGTTGTAGCTCCCTACAGGTAGAGCAGGGTCCCCCGGGGCAGTGTAATGTAGAATGGTCGAATAGGTAGCGCAGTCTCTGCTGTGAGACAGGAATGTCACGGTCAACCAGGAAGAAACACAGACACTTGCTTGCTCTGCACGGGTAATTGCTCCGGTAATCTGCAGTTTACAGGGTATGCGGTTATTACAGCCAGGGTAGTAAACTGGGTGGTCCTGGCGAAAGGCAATGTATGTCTGAAGCTCCAGCTATGTTCCTTCTTTTCTCTTCCACTGTCCTACCTGTCCTCCTTCTTCCTCACGCTGCCCTGCACGAATCCCACTTACTACCATGCCTGTTGGGTGATATGAGATACCCTTCTCTAAGGGGCTCAACCCGGTTGTGGTGCTTCTGGTGGGGACCGTACGTATGTCGGCAGATCGTGCTCCTATGAAGCTGTCGATCATACCGGTATTTGCGGTTAGGGATGGACCTCTTCACCGCTTCGGAGCCGATACCCCACTTTGGACTGGGCCAGGGTGTTCAGTCCTCCTCTGTCTGCCCCTCTCTATCCAGGTCACCAGGTTGAGGTGCCCTCCCCATTACTTCTTCTTCTTCTCCTCTCACTCTTCTCAACTCTGCTCTCTCCTGTTCTCCTCTGAGTGTTTCCCGCTCTTTCCCCACTCACTATATACCCTAACTAGTCTCCTCCCACCGGGACTGGTTACCCTGGTAACGGGCTGTCCAATTGGCCCCCTGTCTCTATGTGTATGTATGTGGTGGGGAGCTTCAGATTTCATTACCCCCTACCAGGACAAGAATACTGCACCTTCTATTCGGGTGAGGTACCTTTGTAACACGCTGATCAGTGGGTCGCTACAGGCACAACCCCTCCCCAGGGCATCAGATGTTACTTGGTGAGTTGGTGCTGATGTTATAGTGCAGGGGCGCAGCAAGAAAGTCACAGACACAGCGGGGTGCAGTCTCAAGATGTTTACTCACTGCTTTGTTGTTTCCGGTTACAGCAGTCGTCGTTGCAACAACCCGCGGAGCGCTGAGTCCTTGGAGGTAGAGATGGGGATCCAGCTAATACTCGGGAAATGTGGTGGCACTAACTGGTACCCTTCCTGTTGTCATTTCATGGTCGAGTCTTCTTCTGTGCTTGCTTCACCCTCCTGCCCTGCACCTCACACACAGTGCCCCGAGCAAGAGCTCGTTGGGTTACTACATAGTCTGTCCTTTGACCCTATGTGGCCACCTTTTCAGCGGATGTGCGCGGTTTTGGCTGCTGCACTTGGAGATACCACAGCCCCCTGGTTGCTAGCTGAGCCTGGTCTTCTCTACTAGTCTAGGGCCCGGTCCCTCTACTCTGCGACCTGATTTCTCCACATGGATTCAGTCTCTGTGGATGCAGGCGTCCCCGGTTGGATTGCTTACTACCCGGTCCCCTGGGACCCTTCTGTCTTCTGGAGCACCCTCTCTCTCATTCTCTCAGCTCCTCTGTCTCATCTTGCTTCTCTCAGGTCTTAGGACGAGCTCCCACTTGCTCCAGTCCTCTGGATGTTTCTTCTCCGATGTTACCCCTCTCTCACAGACATTCTCGCCCTCACAGACTCCTGCAGCTCATGCCAGCCACCCACCCACCAACTGTCTTCTAGATGTTTCTCTTGTCCTTTTATACTGACTGTCACGTGTCCTGCTTCGTTAACATATGTCCTCCCTTATTTCTCTCCCTCCTGGGTGCTCCCCTAAACTCCACTCTCCTTCTATCCTCACTACTTTGGTTCCTCCTCTCTGGACAGGATCAGGGACTGTGCTCTCCCTTAGAAGCATGCTCGCCCTAACCCTGACCTAGAGTGGTGTGTGGTGGTCTGGGTGTCTGGATGCCGGTCAGTGTATCCCCCTTACCTGAAAGTGGAGTACTACACCTCTGGCTGGTGTGCAGTACCTCTGTGGCGACTGGACCGTAGGGGCGCCACAGTCCCAGTGTCACAGGTTCTCCTCGGTGATTAACTGTAATTAGCATGAAGTGGAGGAATACCAAAATGTGTTCAATTGCTCTCCAGCACCACAAGAGGAGGAATGAAGAATTACACAGTTTTTATGAAAAATCGATAGGGGCCAGGATGAAATGCATTATTAGAGGATAGAGCCAGGATGGAGGACTTTATTACAGGATAGGAACTAGAATGGAAGACATTAAAACATAATAAGGGCCAAGATGGAGGACATAATTATAGGTTAGGGCCAGGATTAAGGACATTATTACAGGATAGATGCCAGGACGGAGAGCATTATTACAGGATTTAGATAAGGATGGAAGTCATTATTTGATTATAGGGGCCAGTAAGGAGGACATTATTACAGGACAGGGGCCAGAATGGAGGTCATTATTAAAGTATAAGGGCTAGGAAGTAGGACATTATAAAAAGATAGTGGCCAGGATGGAGGAATTTATTACAGGATGGAGGCCAGGATGGAAGACAATAATACAAAATAAGGGCCAGGATGGAGGACATTACTACAGGATAGGGCTAGGATGGAGGGTATTATTACTGGATGGGGGACAGGCTGAATTACATTATTGCAGTATAGGGCAAGGATGGAGTACATTATAACAGGATTGGGGCAATGATGGAGGACATTTTTACAGGATAGGGACCAGGGTGAAAGACATTAATACAGAATAGGGGCCAGGATGTAGGACATTATTACAGAATATGAGGTGGATAGAGGACATTATTACAGGACAGGGCCGGGATGGAGGACATTATTTCAGGATAGGGCCAGGATGGAAGGCATTTTTAGAGGATGGGGGCCAGAATAAATGACATTATTGCAGTATAGGACCAGGATGGAGGACATTATAAAAGAATAGGGACCAGGATGAAATATATTTTTACAGGATAGGGACCAGGATGGAAGATATTAATACAGAATAGGGGCAAGGATGGAGGACATTATTAGAGAATAGAGGCCAGGATAGAGGACATTGTCACAGGATGGGGACCAGGATAAAAAACATTAATACAGAATAGGGGCCAGGATGGAGGCCATTATTACAAGTTGAGGGCCAGGATGGAGGACAAAATTATAGGATAGGGGCCAGGATGGAGGACATTATTTCAGGATTTGGCCAGGATGGAGGAAATGATTACAGGACACGGGCCAGGATGGAGGACATTATTATAGAACGGAGGCCAAGATGGAAGACATTAGTACAGAATAGGGACCAGGGTGAAGACATTAGTAAAGAATAGGAGCCAGGATGGAGAGCATTACTACAGAATAGGGGCCCGGATAGAAGACATTATTGCAGGATGGAGACCAGGATGAAAAACATTAATACAGAATGTGGGCAAGGATGGAGCCATTATTGCAAGATGAGGGCCAGGATGGAGGACATTATTACAGGATTGGGCGCAGGATGGAGGACATTATTACAGAATATGGGCCAGGATACAGGACATTATTGAAGGATGGGGGCCAGGGTTGAGTGTATTCTGATAGGATACTGAGCAGGATGGAACATTATTACAAGATAGGGACCAGGATGGAAGATATTAATGCAGATTAGGAACAAGGATGGGGGGCATTATTACAGAATAGGGGCCAGGGTATAGGACATTATTACTGGATGGTGGCCAGGATGAAAGATATTATTACAGGATAGACCCCAGGATGGAGGACATTATTACAGGATTGGCACAAGGACGGATGACATTATTACAGAATAGGGACCCCAGGGACCTTCTAAAAGAAAGGGGCTAGGAGGGGAGACATTGTTACAGGATAGAGGACATTATTGCATTGCAGGGGCCAGCATCTAAAACATTATTGCAGTATCATTGTCTATCTGACCACCATGGGTCTAAGTCCAAATGGCATATGTGGTGCCCTGTTCACACAGGTAGCCACAGACTTCTCTAATGCACAGCTGGGTTTTCACAGCAGGTACCTACTACATGCAACATTTTCCACCCTGGCACAGTAGGGGGAGCGCTACCACCAACTTTAGGTGAGGTCCCCTATAAATACTGCTGCTGGGGGAGGAATTAGTCAGAGTGTGCAGATGCCAGGAGAGCTGCGAAGACATCTTGGTGGTCGGTGCCGCGGTTAGGCCCGAGCCAGTGACCCGAAGTGGCCCTTCTACGTCCCGCAAGCCTAGGAGTGGGGACAGAAGGCAAAGGACCAGAAAACCAAGGGAGTGAGGAACTAGAGGAAGTTCGCCCAAAGACGTACCGGACATCGGGGATCCGCACCTGTAGGATACTTCAGGACTACAGAAAACCCTGTCACACCGTGGAGACTTCAGTCACCGGTCCCCCTGTGAGTCAAAAAGTGGGAGCCAGACACCGCAGTGAGGCATCGCAAGGCAGTGATCAGAGAGGGTAACCCGTGGATCGCACAGCAGGAGAGAGGAAGGACCTGAGGAGAGAGAAGGTCAGTCTGGCTGCAAGCAGGCTGGGCTTCAAGAACTCTAGGGAGAAGCAGAGGAGGCTTTATACCCACTTGCTGTGGGGACCCACTGTGCACCTGGTCACCTGTCAGTGCCCTGGACGTCTTTATCTGCTATAATACCAGTAAAAGGTAAAAGAGACTTCTACAGTGTGTGTGCGTCATTCCTCTCCACTCCCGGGGTCCCATATAGACTGCTCCATCACTCCCCATCCTAACCAACAGCCTCACCCCACACTGCCTCATTCACACTATGCTGCCCCGGAGGATCCGCTCTATCTGGAGGGAGCTTTGCCAACTCAGCCGCACTACCATCTACCTCCAGCGGACTGTGGCGGCACTGGTGACCCATCACCAGGTACTACAGGTGGCGTCACATGACAAACTCTTATCCCCTGTAAATAACCCCTTTTTGAAGTGTCACCCAGGCCACGGGATCAGGCGCTGCCACCCGTGACACTGAGCCTGATACCCGAGTAGCCCGGGGCCTGGGGCTCGACACATGCATACTTTACTTATATCAGAGTTTTATAAAGCCAGGCACACTCTCATAATCCTGGGTCTCTGATAGAATAATAACGTTTGAGCCATTATATAGCAACAATTCGGGAATAGACACAGATCTGCATGCTTCATGTTTCCTCTAAATATTAATTGTCTTTTCCTCAGCGGTCATCTCTTTTCACTTTTCACAATCCCTATAACGTGCTGCGTGCTGGATAAAGCAAAAAGGGAGATAGAGATCCCAAAACTATAGCAAGACGGCAGATACAAGCTAGAGTTCTAAAAATGAAGACGTAGCAGGACGGAAGAGAAAATATCGTCGGATCAAAATGATAATTATTATAATATATTATAGTTGAAAAATTGCTACATTTTTTAATTTTCGGATATTTGTATAAATAAACTCAAAACATATCAACCAAAATGCAAACATAAAGTATAATGTGTCACAAAAAACTCTCTCAAAATCATTGGGGTATGTTGAAGCTTTCGCGAGATATTGACACTTGTCAGATTGGAACAATTCGGTCTGATCAAGGGGTAAAAGTAGCACACACTTACTTCCAATACACACTCACTAATCCCCCACTAATCACAAGACATCGGAGAGACCCAGACAGTGCGACATTCAGGGAACGGATAAAGGAAACTAATCAGATTGGAATTCATGAAAAAAAAACAGACTGACCCATCCCAAATACCAAGAAACCATAGCGTTATGGGGTAAATGGTTAAGCCGAAGTTACTGTACCAGGATACATGATGTTCAAGGACTGCATTTAATTCTCCTTCTTTCCATTAAGATTGTTTTTACCCCTACTAAAAGCACACCAAAGAAAATATATACATACCTGGGAAAATAGAACAGGATCCTTTTACCCCACTCCCCTTATACCCACCCCCCCCGTCCGCCAACCATGCCTTCTTCCAAGTACCCTTGTTTACTATTCACCTGCATTGGCCCTCTTTTCTTCACTAATTAACAGTTGAATGTTAATGA
>JARQOC010000005.1:23493908-23536402 GCA_033576535.1 Allobates femoralis
GTATCTGCAGAGAGGATCTGTGACGTGTGTTCCATCACGGAAGGTTCCGCACAGCTTCGGCTGCTTTATAAAATGCTTGTTAGTATGAAACATGACTGCAAAGAAAACGTTCTCTGAAACCCAAGAGGATTTCTCGTGATCCGGTTCCTTACGAAAGTTAATTCCCAATTTTATCAATTTTCGGCACGGATGTAGCAAGGACCAACGTATCTACTCTTGGTGATGGCCATTAATATAGCGTGGATGTGCTCAGGGGTGGGATTCACCAATTCTCTTCGGTTCAGAAAACCGATTGTCAAACTAGCCGTAGGTTCCTTGAACCGATAAGAACCAACGCCCCGACACACCGGTTTCCACTACCGTAACAGTGCGTCTTCAGACAGCCGGACGATGGGGTGGAGATTGTAGGAGAGGTCTCTTCTGTGAGTGGAGAACAGGCTCCTGCATTACATCAATGCACAAAATATCTGCAGATGTCATAAACGCCTTTCCACCGCATCATGTTACTGATGTAATTTGGCACATCTACACAATTTATCTAGAACTAGACGGGCCCGATTCTATCACATCTGGCGATTCTGTCATTATTTATTAATCCAACTACTAATCGCAGCACCACCGAGGAGGGCGGGGGAGTCACTGCTGCATGGGGTGACTGTGGCTTGGCAGTTGCTGCTGTTATGCGCCATCTCTCTGTGTGCTCTCTTTCTCCTTGTGCTATCTCCCCCTGTGCATTTTCTTTTTCCATGTGTGCTCTCTTTCCCCTTGTGCTGTCTCCCCCCTGTGCATTCTCTTTTCCCATGTGTGCTCTCTTTCCCTTTGTGCTGTCTTTCTTCCCCTGCACACTCTCTCTCCCTTGTGCTGTCTGTCTCTCCCTGTTCTCTCTCTATCCCTTGTGGTGCCTCCCCCCTGTGTGCTCTCTTTTCCTCTGTGATGTCTCTCTTTCCCTGTGTACTCTCTTTCCCCTTGGGCTGTGTCTCTTCCCATGTGCACTTTCTCTCCCCTTCTGCTGTCTCCCCCCTTTGCACTCTCTCTTCCCTTGTGCTGTCTCCTCCCTGTGCACTCTCTTCACTTGTACTTGTCTCCCCCTGTGCACTCTCTCCCCTTGTGCTGTTTACCCCCTGTGTGCTCTCTTTCCCTTTGTGCTGTCTCTCTTTCACTGTGCACTTGCTATCCTCTTGTTCTGTCTCCACCCTGTGCATTTCTCTCCCCTTGTGCTGTCTCCTTCCTGTGTGCCCTCGTTCTCTTTGTGCTGTGTCTCTTCCCCTGTGCACTCTCTCTCCCCTTGTGTTGTTTCTCTTTCCCTCTGCACTCTCTCCCCTTGTGCCGTCCCCCTGTGCACTCTCTCTCCCCTTGTGGTGTCTCCTCCCTGTGCACTCTCTCTCCCCGTGTACTGTCTCCCCCTGTGCACTCTCTCTTCCCTTGTGCTCTCTTTTTTGTTTTGTTTTGTCTCTCGTTCCCTGTGCACTTTCTCTCCCCTTGTGCTGTCTCTCTTTTCCTGCGCAGTTTCTCTTTCCTTGTGCTGTTTCCCCCTGCGCACACTATCCCCTTGCGCTGTCTCCCCCTGCTTGCGCTCTTTCCTTTGTGCTTTCTCTCTTCCCCTGTACAATCTCTTCCCCTGTTCAATCTCTTCCCTGTGCACGCTCTCTCCCCTTATGCCATCTCCCCCTATGCTCTCTCTCTCCCTTTGTGCTGTCTCTCTTCCCCTGTGCACTCTCTCTCCCCTTGTGCTGTCTCCCCCCCATGCTCTCTCTCTCTCTCCTTGTGCTGTCTCTCTCCTGTGCACTCTCTCTCTCCTTGTGCTTTCTAACCCTTTGTGGACTCTTCATCCTTTGTGTTTTCCTTCCCCTTGTGCTCTCTCTCTCCTTCCCCTGTGCACTCTCTCTTTCCTTGTGCTGTCTGTCCCTTTGTGAGCTCTCTGTCCCCGTGTTGTGCGCTGTCTCACTCACCCCTGTGCGATGCCTCTTGCCCCCTGTACACTGAGGAGCTGCAGCCTCAGCCTGTGTTCCAGAGTGGAGCACAATGTGGAGGAAGTGCAGCTGCAGGATGGGTCTGCACCAAGGGATTGACGGCACTGACCCAGGACTAAGCGATAATGAAAACCTGTACTACGTCCAGTGTTCTGTATGGCATGTGGGCCCCACCGTCACAGATGTCCTATAGGGGGTACTGTTTTCTTTGACTGCTCAACCAAATTAATGGGGTTGTTCACATTCCAATTTAAGGCCCCTTTCACACTGACGTTTTTGAAAAAATACGGCAGAATTACCGCACCTGCCACATCTTCCGCCTAACAGCCGTATTTGCTCCGCCGCTCCGGCAAGCCTCATGCATTGTCTATGGGGCTTGCGGTCGGTTGCTGCAAGTGCGGTTTTTGCCGGTTGCGGCAGATGCAGCACTTACGGCCGCGAAAAAAAAACGTGGTCAGCAGCGTTTTTTCTCGTGGCCGCAACTGCCACATCTGACGCAACCGGCAACACTGCATTTGCTGCAAGACCCATAGACAATGCATGGGGCTTGCCGCAAGCGCGCCACGAGTGCGGTCGTTAGGCGGAAGATGTGGCAGATGCAGTAATTCTGCATTTTTTCAAAAACGCCAGTGAGAAAGGGGCCTAACTGTAATTTTCCAATTTGACTGTAATTCACAGGATGTTCTATAGGTGGCAAACTTGCAGAAACACAGACAGACTGAATAGCGCTTTTGACCGGTAGAGATTTGTTACTAAGCGACAACATTTACAAAAAATTACATATTTTCCACAATCAATATTTGTTGGCAATTTCATTCCTGTGGGAGGTGGTTAAAAATATAAAGAGAATAATTTAGCACTCTTCTTTGGTCTAATCACCATTAGAGGTGAGCTGACCTGTGGAAGTTCAGGTCCTGGGGTTTCAGATGGATGTTTTATAAAGCTCTGTTCTGGACCAAACTTGTCCCAAACCTCATTGGAAGTCCCTGATTGGGCAGTTTGGCACTCCGCCCCCATGGAGCCAGCCATAAGAAAAACACTAGTTTTAAACACTATAGTATAATACAGTCCACAACTTCTCAACGGGAGACCGCACCAGCCAGTAGAATAAGCTGTGGGATTCTGGATGTCCCTGGACGATATTAATCTGAAAATGATGTAAAATATGCAAAGTTTTCCAAACATTAATTCATTCATTTATGTATTTATTCATTATCGAGTAATAAGCATATTGTGCAGAATTCCCCGCACGTATATGCCTCAGCTGCTATCAGTAAGGTTGGATGGATGGTAGATTAATATATAAATATTACAGACACATGATATATATATATATATATATATAATGTGAGGCACCGCCGGCATGGTCCTCATGGCCGGGGCGCATCACATGCAGGATCAGGGTATGAGCCTGTTCACACTGGCCGGTTTTCCTGTGATGATACTGTGTGAACCTATCCGGGAGTTAAATGTGATAATGTGTGCTGTAAAGCTGTGGCAATCATGAGACTACTGAGCGGCAGTGTGAGTGGCTCATGAGATCAGTGAGGCCCTGAGGAAAGGAATAGGTGCTGATTGCTGACAGCCCAGGTGGGTGTGTCCTGAGTAATGGCAGCCCAGCTGGATGAGTCAGAGTGGGAGTGGCAGGCACGATAAGAGCCTGCCAGCTGAGTGATTGAGACAGACTTGTGTGAGATCCTGGAGAGAGATCATTCTGAGATCATTATCAACTCAGAACTCAGAGACCAGAGAGAGATGAGCAGAGCAGTCCAGGGCTCTGTGTGCATGGAATAATGGGAGCATGCTAGCTCAATGTCGGTGCCTAGGTCCGGGGTTGTGGCAGCACCTGGATAGGGAAGCCGTGGCTGAACCTGGTGGATACTGGGTCGGGCGTGGGGTGAAACACGTCCGGGAAAAGAGCCTGTGGGGATGCCTGGTGGAACCTGTGACACAGGTAGCGAGACCTGGATCCGTGCCAGCTAAGAAAAGCAGTTCCTGAATGCTTGTGTGAACTGTGCACCTTGTGTGCAAATCATGCTAGGCGAGCGTAGCCGCCATTAGGTCCAGTGAAGGACCTGTTGAACCTTATCAGTACTGTATGGTTTTTTAAAAGACCCAGCGAGTGAATGTAACCCTATAGGGGCAGATGTATGGAGTGTGCCAGGCGGGCATAGACCGCCTTTGGGACCGACTCAGAGTAGTCAGTTAAAGGTCCTGATGAACCGGAATGTATGTAGCCCTTCGGGAGGCGATTGTATGTAGCCCTTCGGGAGGCGATTTTATGAAGTGTGCCAGGCGGGCATAGACCGCCTTTGGGTCCGAGTCAGAGTACTCAGTTAAAGGACCTGATGAACCGGAATGTATGGATGTACTAGAGGTCAGACACAGGGGTTAATAGGGCTCCTATAGTAGGGTAACGGATGGTTGTCCCGGATACTAAGGTTTGCCAATCCCTGTTCTGAACCCAGATGTGCCACAGTCCATGGATGTGTATATGATGGGCTGTGAGCTTGTGAAAGGACGTGTGTGGTCCATGGTGGCTTATTGGATGGATCACATACTGTGTGTAAGAACCCGGTCAGGCTGGAGTCCTGATTCCGGGGTAGTATGAAGCTGGGGAAATAAAGCCAGGCGGCTGGTTCCGCCATTGGGACCCATAGGGCTTGTTGATATGGTAACTGATGTATTGTTAAATGTATGTGAAATGCAGAGATAGGCCGGAGGCCGTAGCCACCATGGGAGCGGTTGTTAGAGCTCCAATGGGGACAGAGAGGTGGTTACAGGTCCCGGGTTACTATAAACGTTATGTGCAATATAAGTGTTATGTAATGTTATATGTAAATGTATGGTGTTTATAATCAAAGTGATATGTGTCAAACATGCCACCCGGGTTATGTTATTATATGTGAACAATAAACGGGTAGACATTGGTTAACTTATAAACACGTGTTCTTGTCGTTATGCAAGCGGGTTCCCAGGTGCTACCTCACAGTGTATATATATGTAATATACAGAATTCATTACCAATATCAGTATAATTTACCATGTTAATTATTATAGGGATGATAACACAGGTGAAGCATAAAGACATGTGAAGGGCACACCGGTATGGTGTTCTATAAACTATATATGGGGTGAGACATTCACATCTATTTATATTGCATGTGTTGCAATTATATTAATTAACCCCCTGACATTGAGTATTATTGTAGTGTATCATAGGTAATACATTAATATTAATGATCACACTTGGATGGAATAGATGTATTTATGACAATGTAGCACTTATCAATCCATCACGGTTTTGCTTGACAAGAATGTTTTCGGCCACATTAATGGGTCAATAAAAGTCCCTTTTCTGTACGGACAGCCGCCTTTTAATATTGAATTATATTTGGGGGGTTTTGGTTTCTGGCCTCAAGACTTTTACCCAAAACTGAGAGGTACTGGTGGTTCTTTAATATGATGTATATATGGCGGCCGTCACACGCTACAATATCTTGAACGATATCGTTTAAGCGATCTGCTTTTTGATCATTTAAGCAATATCGTTTGTGCATCGCTACGTGCGATCGTGACATCGCAGATTTGTGAGCCGGAGCTCATATCAAGCGATAATCGCTTATTCAATCTGCTTCATCGCGGTGTGTGACACCACGATGAACGATCCCCCAGCGACCGCGCCTATGCTGGGAGATGGTATCTATGGTAAACGTCGGGTTACTAAGCGCCGCGCGGCGCCTAGTAACCCGATGTGTACCATAGTTACCAGCGATCTCGCTGGTCCACATCGCTGGTGAGTCTGTCTGTGTGACATCTCACCAACGATGTGAGCGATATTGTTAGCGATCGCGCGTGCACATGATCGCTAACGATATCGCTCACGATATTGATGAGTGTGACGGCCGCCTAATGGACTCAGTGATGGATTTATTTTTTTTTGCCTCATATGGCCTGTATTGTATTATATTTGCATTGTATCACATTGTATTGCATTTTATCTTATTGTTGTATTGCATGTTATGATATACGGACACTAGCCCTCCCACTTCAAATTTTTGGGTCTTCATGTATTGGGGTGGGGGGGGGCAGTTAATAATTACTACTTTTTAATTGGCTGAAGGCTGCTCCCGTCATTCTGATACCTCGTATCTCATGCCCTTAATCATCATCGATTCACACCGTGAATTCAAAGAGTCTTTTGGTCCATCCATAGGAGCACCGGGTAACTGCCAGACAGTGTTTCTTGCCAGATAGGGTGACGATGCGTCTGACCCTCCTATACATCTTCCTCTCTTTAAATTGGTTGTCCTCGACCTACTCACCCAAGGCTTTTGCTGGACACACAAGATAACATCTTCATTATGATAATGCATAACATCTTCATTATGGTAATACATAACATAATTTTCACACTAAAATTAAAAACAATGTCTGCATCCTATATATAGGGCACAGTCTTAAACGCTAACAACTATCTCAGAAGGCTCAGGTCCCATTTGAGTTCCTCTCCAGGGTGCATCCCTTTAATATTGTGAACAATACATCAAGGGTCTAAGTTAACCCCTTTGGTTCCCTCCTCCTCTCTTGGTGGACTATACTCCTGGGTTGATGCAGCTGCTGCCAAGGGTAAAGGACAAGGGGCAGAGTCCATGGGTATTTTCGAGCTACCATCTCACGTATCAGCCTACAATGAGCCTGTCTTTTTGTCCACACGGTAGCAGCCATTTTGAGACTTTTTAGCCACATCTGCGCAGCAGCACTGCACTTTAACTTCACCCTATGAACAGGGTCTTTTCCTGTATGGTATGTAAGGTGATCCTGCTGGATACGCCAAGTGTACAGGTGCCGGCATTAGACTGGTGTAGTCAATCACAAGGCAGGGTCAAAGCCCCGACACGGCAGTTCCTGCGCAGTCAGCTCCTCAGCACAACAGTTCGGTTCTTTGGTACCCTCATCAAGGGATAAAGTATTCAAAGAGTCAATAAAAAAAGTTTTTACGGTTCCTGTACTGCAACGAACATGTGAGTTGGGGGAGAGCAATTATCAATAAATTGATGCTTTTGGTTGCAGGCTACTTCCCTCAGCCCGGTACCTCCTGACTCGTGCCCTTCATCAGGATCACATATACACTGAGGATTCAAAAAGTCTTTTAGTCAATTCTATCCCTACACCCCTGATAGGGATACCTCTCTGGACCACCAGCGAACCACCAGACAGTATTACTTCACTGCATTCTCAATGAAGATCCATCCATCTTCAAACCTCTGCTCAGGGCCCATTGTACTGACACCAGAGAGGACCGCAATGGAAGATGTAGGGCTCCACCACCCTATGATCACATGGACTCCCAGGCACTGGAAGAACAGCACGCGCAATATATAAAGACAAGGGGAAATCCAGTGCCACTATGCAGTTTATTTATTTTCTTTATTTCATCAATTGAGACATACAGGTATCCCCGAAGGGCCGCTATACGCGTTTCGGACGTGTAGTCCTTATTTGTTCGCACATGAACATTCCATAAAAAACATACATATATACAAGTAACAGCACAAGCAATCGGGGGGCACCCGTGAATCATTGCATTAGCTGTGTCTAGAAACATTAACCCCTGTATCGCCTGGTAGTTGGAATGTAAGAAGACATTTTATATAAATTGATGCGGTATTTTGTTAAATAACTTTAACATGTAAACCAGTCCTTGTTTTTATTTATTATTATTTTTACTTTTTATTTTTTATTACTTTTTGTTTTTTATTTTACGTATTCATATTTATACTGGTTCAACTAAAAAAAAACACCCCAAATCAATGAAAATAAAATAAATCACTTTTATAGTTGAGTTCAATTAGTATCCGTGCATCCTTTTGTAGGATCCATATTTTCTAGGATCCAGAGGGGATACCGGCCCTGGATGATAGCCCTGCCAGAACTATAGTATCCCCTCTGGATCCTAGAAAATATGGATCCTACAAATGGATGGACGGATGCGGATTGAACTCAACTATAAAAGTGATTTATTTTACTTTTTATTGATTTGTGGTGTTTTGGTTGAACCAGTATACATATCAATGCATAAAATAAAAAATTAAAAATAATAAAACAATAAAAAGTAAAAATAATAATAATTATTAAGCAATAAATAATAATAAATAAAAACAAGGACTGGTTTACATGTTAACGTTATGTAACAAAATACCGCATCAATTTATATAAAATGTCTTCTTACGTTCCAACTACCAGGCGATACAGGGGTTAATGTTTCTAGACACAGCTAATGCAATGATTTACGGGTGCCCCCGATTGCTTGTGCTTTTACTTGTATATATGTATGTTTTTTATTGATTGTTCATGTGCTAACAAATAAGGACTACACGTCCGAAACGCGTATAGCGACCCTTCGGGGATACCTGTATGTCTCATTTGATGAAATAAAGAAAATAAATTAACCGCATTGTGGCACTGGATTTCCCCTTATTTTTATATACCAGAGAGGACCGCCACTGTCCGGGTATCCACCATGGGTGAGCATCAAGCAATAACACAGGGGGAACATGTTGGGTTTAGGTTCTGCTGCACAGTCCAAATGCTGGACCAACTCAAGAAACATCCACTATCAATACCTTTATTTTACTAATGGGGTTCAGGAAACAGCCTTCACCTTTAACCAGTGTACACAATAAGGATATTGTTCTTATAGCCTCCACCCTTTCACCATGTACATGACAGGCCCAGACACCAGGGCAATGGGATACTCGGCACTGAGCTGGATAATTCATTGGGGATGTCATGGTGGCGTGACCTGGCTCCATGGCCCTGGCCGTGTCATTAAAATGGGGGAAAGTATATATGGGGAAATAATTTGTGATGCCACCTTTGGTATTCAGCAATTGGATGGCCGACGCTGCCATTCGGTTGGTAACGCAGCAGAGATGTTACAGCTCTCCACGGGTAGAGCGAGAGCCCCGGGAAGTTATAAGATTAATTTGATGATGGTTACTGTAGCACAGGGCAGGTGACGCAGTAAATAAATCTGAGGACACAGCAGGGTGCAGTCTTCACGTTTTACTCACAGTTCTCCAGGTTACAACAACCAGCCGGGTGCTGTGTCCTCCGGGTCAGGGATCCAGCCAACTTTCGGATAACTTAGGTTCACTTTTCTGGGACCTCCTTCTAGTGTACCTTTCCGGGTCGTCTCACTGCGCTGGCTCTCACCCTCCTGCCCTGTGCCTCACACACAGTGTCCCAAGCCAGCAGCCTCGGGTCCTGTCGGGCGATGTCTTTCTGGTCCCCTTGACCCTATGTGGCTGCCTTGTTAGTGATTGTGTGTAGATGTGGCTGTTGCACTTACAGATACCAAAGCCTCCAGTTTGCTAGTTGAGTCTTAAAGTCTCTCCACTAGTCTGGGGCCGGTCCCCACTGAGACCTAGTCCCTCCACCTGACTACGTTCGGCGTGGATTCGGGCGCCACAGGTGGATTCCTCTCTTCACGTGCCCCTAGGACACCTTCTCTGTCTCTGGAGGCCCTCACCGGCTTCTACGTCTCTTCTCTCGCTTCCCTTGTCCTGGGACAAGCTCCTCCTGCTCCAGTCCCCATCACTGACTGACTAACTGACCAACTGACTAGCTGACATGTTCCTCACATTCCCTGTGCTTCCTCAAATTCTGGGTGTCCTACCCTTATGAAATTTCTCCACCCACACCCTATACCTAGTTCCCCCTCGAGCCTAAGATGAGGCCCTCCTTAAATAGGGTCCACTCAGATCCCGTGGCCTGAAGTGGTGTGGTGTTGGATGTTTGTGTGTGCCCCCTCCTTACCCAAGAGTGGGGTACCACACCTCTGGGTCAGATACAGTACCTCTGTGGCGACTGGACCATCAGGGGCGCCACATCCACAATAAGGAACATACAGTTTTTCAATACAAATGCAAAATGCAAAGGTATCCCTTGGGTGACAGGGTGACCATGACACGCCCCTCCAGGGCCTTAGTATACTCGGAACTGGGCTTTGAGACTTCAGGGAAGTCACGGGGGTCGAGACCCAGCTCTGTGACCCTGGCGGTGTTATTAAAAGTTTAGTGCAGGTGGCTCTCTTCTCTGGGGAAGGTCATTAGGCTAAGAGGGTTCTTTAGGGAAGGGATGACCAGACCTGGGGATAACTGTTTTAAGTGACGCCACCCGCAGGTTGCAGCTATAGATGGCTGTCGCTGTACAACAGTTCCTCTGGGGGCTGATGGTACGGAGGCAGCAGTGTTGTAAAGCCCTCTACGGGTAGGGCTGACCCCCAGGGCAGCAGAAGGTACCTGAGTGAGTAGTATGGTAGTTATGTCTCTGGTGCTCCCGACACGTCAAGAAAGTTTACAGACAAAGCGGGTTGCAGTCTTCAGATCTTTACTCACTGTTACTTGTGCAGCAGCCCGCTGAGTGCTAGTTACTCGGAGGCTGGGAGCCACACAGAGCTGTGAGCCAGTAGCTGTTGGTTTTTCTTAGGGGCCAATTTGCAGTATCTCCCCTTAACCCTCTCTTTTTGCAACCTTTTCAGCAGATGTGTGTGCGTTGTCGACTGTGGCACCATGGAAGTACCACAGTCTCCGGGTTGCTAGCTGTGCCTGGTCTGACTTCTGCACTAGTCTTGGGGTCCCCATGCCCCTGTTCTGTGGCCTGATCCCTCCACTTGCCTGCACCTGACAATGGATACGAGCCCCATTAGTGGATTGCTCACTGCTAGGGATGGGCGAATCTACTCGCTAGGACTCGTTACTCGGCGAGTAGTAAGGGACTCGCAGGACTCGGTACTCGGCGAGTTTCCCAGTGATGACTCGCACGAGTCCAATGCAAATCAATATCAATCCTAGTTTTGTCAGAAATGCTGACAAAACTAGGATTGCCATTGTTTGCATTAGACTCGTGCGAGTCATCACTGGCTACTGTGCCAGTGATAGCAGGGAAACTCGCAAAGTAACTGCTGTTTCTTTGCGAGCCGAGTCCAGCTGTCTTCTCTGTGCAGCTCCAGGGTCCTAGAACCTGCCTGCTGCCTGATATAGCAGTGCTGAGATTGTTCTCAGTCTGCTCATTCCCTGTGCATGTAGCAGAGAGGACATCGCGTTTTGGACTACGTCGGACGGAAGAGGATTTTTTTAATTAAAGATGGAGTCCCTAATGGCTTTTTTTTTTATTTCAAATAAAAAATTTTCTCTGTGTTTTTTTAACCCTTTATTGGAGATTCTTAGTGGCTGGGTCAAACGTGGCCTGACATTAAGAATCTCGGGCTTAATACCAGCTTGTATAACAAAGCTGGTATTAACCCCTTTATTACCCAGCGTGCTACCGCCACCAGGGCCGCTGGAAGAGCGGGGTTCAGCGCCAGAGGATGGCGCTTCAATGAACGCGCCATCTTCTGGGGCGGCTGCGGGCTGCAATTTGCAGCGGGGGGTGCCCAGAAAGCTTGGGCATCCCTGCGCTGCGGATTCCAGCCCTCAGCTGCTTAGCTGTACCTGGCTAGACATAGAAATTGCGCGGAGCCCCACGCATTTTTTAAAAATTATTTAATGAATTTCAGAGTCAGAGTCTCAGAGTCAGAGTCAGAATCTCAGAATTTCATGAAATAATTTAAAAAAAATGCGTGGGGCTCCGCGCAATTTCTATGTCTAGCCAGGTACAGCTAAGCAGCTGGGGGCTGGAATCCGCAGCGCAGGGATGCCCAAGCTTTCTGGGCACCCCCCGCTGCAAATTGCAGCCCGCAGCCGCCCCAGAAGATGGCGCGTTCATTGAAGCGCCATCCTCTGGCGCTGAACCCCACTCTTCCAGCGGCCCTGGTGGCGGTAGCACGCTGAGTAATAAAGGGGTTAATACCAGCTTTGTATTATCAGCTGGCCCTAAGCCCGAAATTTATGGTGGTCACGCCAATATTAGACATGACCGCCATGAATTTCTATTAAATTGTTTTAAAAAAAACACAACACAGAGAAAATTTTTTATTAGAAATAAAAAAAAAAAGCCATTAGGGACTCCATCTTTAATTAAAAAAATCCTCTTCCGTCCGACGCAGTCCAAAACGCGATGTCCTCTCTGCTACATCCCCTGTGTATAGATATAGATGTCTATGCACAGGGAATGAGCAGACTGAGAACAATCTCAGCTCTGCTACATCATCTCTGTGCACAGACATTCATGTCTGTACACAGGGATTGAGCAGACTGAGAACAATCTCAGCACTGCTACATCAGGCAGCAGGCAGGCTCTAGGACCCTGGAGCTGGCAGCCAGCACAGAGGAGACAGGACTCTTATCTGTGCGAGTCAGAGATTACTTACAAAGTAAACTAGCAATGCAAATAAATGACAAAACTAGGATTGCTTCAGGCTGAAGCTTCCGAGACACATCTGCGAGTTGTAAATCTCACACTACTCGCTATTACTCGCTTCCCCATTCATTAACATTGGACTCGCTAGACTCGCAACGAGTAGCGAGTCCTGGGCTCGGACTCGCTAGAGTCAAGCGATTCCGAGTAATTTAGGATTCGCCCATCACTACTCACTGCCCGTGCCTCTGGGACCTTCTCTTCCTCCTGGAGCCACCTGGTTCCCTTTCTCTTCTCTTCAGTCTGGCCTCAGGACGAGCTCTCACTAGCTCCAGTCCTCTGGACACTTCTCTCAAGTTCTTTCCTTTCTCTGACAGGCTTTCTTCCTCTAGCTTCCCTCCAACTCAACTCTTGCTGTTCGACTGGCCTTTTTCTCTGTCGTTAAACTGTCTCTCCCCTCTGCTGTTCAACTGTCTCTCCTGCCTTCTAGATCTTTCCCACTCTATTTATACCCTCTGTCACATGACCCACATCATCTACATATGTGCTTCCTCACTTCTCTCCTCCCAGGTGCTCCCTCTAACTACTTCCTCACCTCCCATCCCTACTACAATGGTTCTTCTTCCAGACAGGATCAGAGAAGGTGGTCTCCCGTAGGAGCAATCTCACCCTAACCCTGACCTGGCCCTAGTGTAGTGCATGGCCTGGCTATCCCGGCACCGATGTGTGTCCCTCTTACCAAGAGTGGGATACAACACCCTAAAAGGGATTCAGTACTTCTGTGGTGACTGGATCCGCAGGGGTGTCACAACAATACCTCTGATCTTCCTATGAATGGATAAATATATATGAGGGATGAATAGATTGATTAATTGGAGGAAGTGGATCTTATCCGTATGCTCTGGTCCTGCCCTCGACTGCAAGCCTTCTGGATAGTTGTTTTACATCTCATACAAGATGTGATGGGTGTGAATGTGGCCCGAGACCTACTGACGTGCATTTTGGGGCATCTAGAAGATCTGATGATGGATGAATGGGGAAAACTAGCAGTTGTGAGAATGCTATATCCTGCGCGTAAGATAATCACCCTACATAGGTCTGATGAGAATCCCCCAACGAGGAAAGAATTTGTACATAAATTCAACTTTATTATTCTCATGGAAAGTAACATCTACACTAAATAGAGCAAGCTGAGTCAGTATGAAAATGTTTGGGGGGGGGTAGTTGACTAGATTACCCAGGGCTGGCGTCCTTCAATTTATTAAGAGACAGATTATTGGGACTGTAATCCAAAAGGAGTAAGGGGAGGAATGTGCTTATAACGTTTTATGTACGGAATCGGAAGTGATTTGATTAACCAGCCCCCACACTTAATGTACCCCCATCCACCTTTCCAACACAGCCCTACCCAAAATCCCTACAGTCCCTATTCCCTATTGTACACTTGATTTGGAAATACTAATGTGCATTTATTCCTGCCAATAAAGCTTCTTTGAATTTGAATTTAGATAGATAGAATGATGATAGCTACAGAAATAGATATAAGATAGATTATTAGATATTAGATAAATAGATGAATAGATAGTCATAGAGTTCTAGAAAGAGAACTATGATATTCCATGGACTTCCATACCCCTCACCCTGGATCTGCCCCATCCATTGTTCTTATAGCCCCAACCCTATATCTGCCCCATCCATTGTTCTTATAGCCCCACCCTGGATCTGCCCCATCCATTGTTCTATAGCCTCCACCCTGGATCTGCCCCATCCATTGTTCTTAAGCCCCTACCCTGGATCTGCCCCATCCATTGTTCTTATAGCCCCACCCTGGATCTGCCCCATCCATTGTTCTTACAGCCCTCACCCTGGATCTGCCCCATCCATTGTTCTTATAGCCTCCACCCTGAATCTGCCCCATCCATTGTTC
Source organism: Allobates femoralis (assembly GCA_033576535.1). NCBI lineage: Eukaryota > Metazoa > Chordata > Amphibia > Anura > Aromobatidae > Allobates > Allobates femoralis. Next base: position 23,508,108 of record JARQOC010000005.1, read on the forward strand.
TTACAGCCCTCACCCTGGATCTGCCCTATCCATTGTTCTTATAGCCCCACCCTGGATCTGCCCTATCCATTGTTCTTATAGCCCCCACCCTGGATCTGCCCTATCCATTGTTCTTATAGCCTCCACCCGGATCTGCCCATCCATTGTTCTTACAGCCCTCACCCTGGATCTGCCCATCCATTGTTCTTATAGCCCTCACCTGGATCTGCCCCATCCATTGTTCCTATAGCCCCCACCCTGGATCTGCCACATCCATTGTTCCTATAGCCCCACCCTGGATCTGCCCCATCCATTGTTCTTATAGCCCTCACCCTGGATCTGCCACATCCATTGTTCCTATAGCCCCCACCCTGGATCTGCCCCATCCATTGTTCTTATAGCCCCACCCTGGATCTGCCCATCCATTGTTCTTATAGCCCCACCCTGGATCTGCCACATCCATTGTTCTATAGCCCCACCCTGGATCTGCCCATCCATTGTTCTTATAGCCCACATCTGGATCTGCCACATCCATTGTTCTTATAGCCCCCACCCTGGATCTGCCACATCCATTGTTCTTATAGCCCTCACCCTGGATCTGCCTCATCCATTGTTCTATAGCCCCAACCCTGGATCTGCCCCATCCATTGTTCTTATAGCCCCACCCTGGATCTGCCCCATCCATTGTTCTTATAGCCCCACCCTGGATCTGCCCATCCATTGTTCTTATAGCCCTCACCCTGGATCTGCCCCATCCATTGTTCTTTTACGCCTCACCCTGGATCTGCCCCATCCATTGTTCTTATAGCCTCCACCCTGGATCTGCCCCATCCATTGTTCTTATAGCCCCACCCTGGATCTGCCCTATCCATTGTTCTTATAGCCCCCACCCTGGATCTGCCCTATCCATTGTTCTTATAGCCCCACCCTGGATCTGCCCTATCCATTGTTCTTATAGCCCCACCTGATCTGCCCATCCATTGTTCTTACTAGCCTCCACCCTGGATCTGCCCCTATCCATTGTTCTTACAGCCCTCACCCTGGATCTGCCCATCCATTGTTCTTATAGCCCCACCCTGGATCTGCCCATCCATTGTTCTTATAGCCCCCACCTGGATCTGCCCCATCCATTGTTCTTATAGCCCTCACCCTGGATCTGCCCATCCATTGTTCTTATAGCCTCCACCCTGGATCTGCCCCATCCATTGTTCTTATAGCCCTCACCCTGGATCTGCCCATCCATTGTTCTTATAGCCCCACCCTGGATCTGCCCCATCCATTGTTCTTAAGCCCTCACCCTGGATCTGCCCATCCATTGTTCTTATAGCCCCACCCTGGATCTGCCCATCCATTGTTCTTATAGCCCCACCCTGGATCTGCCCATCCATTGTTCTTATAGCCTCACCCTGGATCTGCCCATCCATTGTTCTTATAGCCCTCACCCTGGATCTGCCCCATCCATTGTTCTTATAGCCCTCACCCTGGATCTGCCCCATCCATTGTTCCTATAGCCTCTGCCCTGGATCTGCCCCATCCATTGTTCCTATAGCCCTCAGTCTGGATCTGCCCCATCCATTGTTCTTACAGCCCTCAGTCTGGATCTGCCCCATCCATTGTTCTTATAGCCCCACCCTGTATCTGCCCCATCCATTGTTCTTATAGCCTCACCCTGGGATCTGCCCCATCCATTGTTCTTACAGCCCCCACCCTGGTTCTGCCACATCCATTGTTCTTATAGCCCCCACCCTGTATCTGCCCCATCCATTGTTCTTATAGCCCTCACCCTGGATCTGCCCCATCCATTGTTCTTATAGCCCCATCCTGGATCTGCCCCATCCATTGTTCTTACAGCCCCCACCGTGGATCTGCCATATCCATTGTTCTTATAGCCTCCCCACTGGATCTGCCCCATCCATTGTTCTTATAGCCCCATCCTGGATCTGCCCATCCATTGTTCTTATAGCCCCCACCCTGGATCTGCCCCATCCATTGTTCTTACAGCCCCCCCACCCTGGATCTGCCATATCCATTGTTCTTATAGCCCTCACCCTGGATCTGCCCCATCCATTCTTCTTACAGCCCCCACCCTGGATCTGCCACATCCATTGTTCTTATAGCCTCTGCCCTGGATCTGCCCCATCCATTGTTCTTATAGCCCCATCTCTGGTTCTGCCACATCCATTGTTCTTATAGCCCTCACCCTGGATCTGCCCCATCCATTGTTCTTATAGCCCTCACCCTGGATCTGCCCCATCCATTGTTTTATAGCCCCATCCTGGATCTGCCCCATCCATTGTTCTTACAGCCCTCACCCTGGATATGCCATATCCATTGTTCTTATAGCCTCACCCTGGATCTGCCCCATCCATTCTTCTTACAGCTCCCACCCTGGATCTGCCACATCCATTGTTCTTTATAGCCTCTGCCCTGGATCTGTCCCATCTATTGTTCTTATAGCCCTCACCCTGGAGCTGCCATCCATTGTTCTTATAGCCCATGGATCCACATCCATTGTTCTTATAGCCCCCACTCTGGATCTACCCCATCCATTGTTCTTATAGCCTTCACCCTGGATCTGCCCCATCCATTGTTCTTATAGCCTCCACCCTGGATCTGCCCCCATCCATTGTTCTTATAGCCCTCACCCTGGATCTGCCTCCATCCATTGTTCTTATATCATCCACCATGGATCTGCCCCATCCATTGTTCTTATAGCCCTCACCCTGGATCTGCCCCATCCATTGTTCTTATAGCCCTCACCCTTGATCTGCCCCATCCATTGTTCTTATATCCCTCACCCTGGATCTGCCACATCCATTGTTCTTATAGCCTCTGCCCTGGATCTGCCCCATCCATTGTTCTTATAGCCCTCACCCTTGATCTGCCCCATCCATTGTTCTTATATCCCTCACCCTGGATCTGCCACATCCATTGTTCTTATAGCCCCCACCCTGGATCTGCCCCATCCATTGTTCTTATAGCCCCCACCCTGGATCTGACCCATCCATTGTTCTTATAGCCCTCACCCTGGATCTGCCCATCCATTGTTCTTATATCCCTCACCCTGGATCTGCCCCATCCATTGTTCTTATAGCCCCCACCCTGGATCTGCCCCATCCATTGTTCTTATAGCCCCCACCCTGGATCTGCCCCATCCATTGTTCTTATAGCCCCCCACCCTGGATCTGCCACATCCATTGTTCTTATAGCCCACCCTGATCTGCCCATCCATTGTTCTTATACCCTCACCCTGGATCTGCCCCATCCATTGTTCTTATAGCCCTCCCCTGATCTGCCACATCATTGTTCTTATAGCCCCACTTGATCTGCCCCATCACTGTTCTTATAGCCCTCAACCTGGATCTGCCCATTGGTCCTACAGTCCCTGTCCCTATTACGTATTGTACACTTGCTTTGGCAAAATACTGTGTATTTTCTCCTGCCGATTAGGCTTCTTTAAAATTGAATTGAGTAGATTAGATAGATAGATAGATAAAAAAGATAGATAGATAGATAGATAGATAGATAGATAGATAGATAGATAGATGATAGATAGATAGATAGATAGATAGATAGATAGATAGATAGATAGATAGATAGATAGATAGATAGATAGATAGATAGATAGATAGATAGATAGATAGATACAGAGAGATAGATAGATAGATAGATAGATAGATAGATAGATAGATAGATAGATAGAGATAGATAGATAGATAGATGATAGATAGATAATAGATAGATAGATAGATATAGAGATAGATAGATAGATAGATAGATAGATAGATAGATAGAAGATAGATAGATAGATATAGATATATGAGATAGATAGATAGATAGATAGATAGATAGATAGATAGATAGATAGATAGAGAGAGATAGGAATAACACTGTACAGTTTTTCCTCTCTTACACTTTCCCGGTTTCCACCAATCTCCTGTAATTAGATGTGAGACCTGTTGGCGTTGACATTTCCTCTCATTGTGGTTGTATCATTGCTGTACGATCTGTGTTATTATTATTATTGCGGTTCTGCATCATCACCAGTCTGCAGATCTCCGGCTGTGCCCCATCAACCTCTTTACATAGGGAAAGCCTTTATAAATCCCTACTGGCTACAGCATTACTGCATGACTTAATACCTAATTGCTTGTAAATATTACTAGAACGAGTTCTTGGATTGGACTAAATTAACTCTTGAGAGCTCACATCATCAGGGGAGAGCGAGGCGTATAGAAGACTGCGCTGAAGAACGTCCTTATAAACACCAGAAATCAATACAATTGCGGTTGCCAATACGTCAATGGCACAAGCCTTCTCCGTAGAGCATGAAAACAAGTTCCCAGCATTGATTAATGCTCTGGTCAGGCCCAACATAGGAATATTTAATCAAATATGTCATTATTGGCAGGAATGGATTGTATACAGTATGTGATGAAGTCAAGATGATATATTAGACAGTAATATAAGGCTTTATCATCAACCCAGACATGTCACTAGACACAAGGATCACTAAAACTATGACTTGCCTGCTTTGGACACATCAAACGTAGAGAGCAACGACTGAAGAAGGACATCATTGTCGGAAGAATAGAAGGAACAAGGCAAAGAGGCGAGCCAGCAAGCAATGGATTGAAATGATCAAGATAACAGCAGAAAAGACCATGGTGGAGCTATATAGGCTTGGAGAACATCCTGTGGACCTACCTATGCTTGGAGCACTCCTTTGTGGAGCTATCTAGGCTTGGAGAAGACCCTGGTGAAATTATCTACGCTTGGAGAAGACCCTAGTGGTTCTATATAGACTTGGAGAAGACCCTTATGGAACTATCTAGACTTGGAGAAGACCACTGGTGGAACTATCAATGGCTTGGAGAAGACCCTGGTGAATTTATCTACGCTTGGAGAAGACCCTGTTGGGACCTATGATTAGACTTGGAGAAGACCCTGGTGAGAACTATGTATGCTTGTGAGAAGACCCTGTTGGACCTATGTAGACTTGGAGAAGACCCTGGTGGGAACTATTATGCTTGGAGAAGACCCTGGTGGAACTATTCTAGACTTGGAGAAGACCCTGGTGGAACTATCAAGGCTTGGAGAAGACCCTGGTGGAACTTTATCAAGGCTTGGAAGAGAGACCCTGGTGAATTTCATACTACACTTGGAGAAGACCCTGGTGGACCTATGTAGACTTGGAGAAGACCCTGATGGAACTATCTAGACTTGGAGAAGACCGTGGCGGAACTATCTATGCTTGGAGAAGAACCTGGGGAGCTATCTAGGCTTGCAGAAGATTCTGGTGAACTTATCTAGGCTTGGAGAGACCCTGGTGAACCTATCTAGGCTTGGAGAAGATCCTGGTGTACCTATCTAGGCTTTGCAGAAGACCCTGGTAGAGCTATCTAGGATTGTACAATAATAATCTTACTACAGAGCATTCATCCATCAAGTTGTCATGGCTCAGGATCAAGCTGAAGGACAGTACATAATAATTACATCAAAGCTTGATTCACAGCTACACTATAGTAGTACCTTTGAATGATGTTCTTCCTGTTGAGGCTTTCTTGTAAATGCTTTTATCTTACTTTAAGCTGAATTCCCAATACCCTGCTTAGTACTAGTGTATGATGACCTTTAAGCTATGGCTTTGAGTATCTTATTCTGGAGCTGCACTCACAAATACACTGTATGTCCTCCAAGCTTTAGCTTTGCTTTTATCTAACATCAAAGCTGGAATCACAACTACATTGATCAGTACTTACACATGAGGTTCTCCGTTTTGTGTCTGTCCCTAGACACTGTTATGTTACCCCAGGAGCTGGATTCCCATATACACTGCTCATTACCTCTGTATATTGTCCTCTATTGTGCTTCTGCTTCTGACCATGTCCTAAGCATAAGACATTCATTGACAAAGAGATGACAACGTGGGAGATACATACTGATAGGAGTCAGAAGATACAATATTAGTACTGGTATGTATGGGATCACTCACATTTTTTAGGTAAGGTGCTGAAATGGTTAAAAAGTGTCAAATATTTCCTTCACTAGGGCGTCAACCCTACAATGTGCAAGGAATTCATAACCAAACACATAAAGTGCAAGAGCTCACAATTGATTAAAAATGAGCTTACCCGTCAGTCCAACCAGGAGAAGTCACTCCTTGCATTCAGTATGTGTCAGGAAAATGGCCCCGACATGTGTTTCGCATCAGGCTGCTTCAGGGGCATGTGGTCTATGTGCGATGTGTACACGAGGACATCTAAGCAGCTAGTCTTCATCCACTAGCTCAGAAATAACTGAAAATTTGACATAGAACCGGCAGAGGGAAAAACTGGTGACAAATAGAGGGTTTAATGTCATATTATGGCCAGAAAGAATGCTCAAACACAGTGCTGTGGAGACAGTAAGCCAAACTCCCATTACTCAGTGTCTTTGAATCTTACTTCAACTACAACTCCGACTCTGACTCCAAAACCAGGGCTGTGAAGTCAGTAAGCCAAGAATCCGACTCTGACTCCTCAATTTCCCTCAATCCGACTCCACCAAATGGTACCGACTCCACAACTTCATCTCCAAAACCACGGGTGTGAAGTCAGTAAAGCAAACCTCTGACTTTGACTCTTCAATTTCCCTGAATCTGATTTTGACTTCACTAGAATGGACACCAACTCTGACTCCATGACTACAACTCCATAACCATGGATGTGGAGTCAGTGAGCCCAACATCCAACTCTGACTCCTCAATTTCCTGAATCCAACTTCAATCCCACGAAAATGGACACCTACTCTGACTTTGACTCCACAACCATGGCTGTGAAGTCAGTAAGCCAAACATCCGACTTTGACTCCTCTATTTCCGTGAATGTGACTTCAACTTCACCAAAATGAACACTGACTCCATGACTCCAGCTCCACAAGACTGCTCAATTTCCCTGAATCTGACTCCGACTTCATCACCCTCAAAATGGACACCGACTCCGACTCCATGGCTCCGACTCCACAACCAATGCTGTGAAGTCAGTAAGCCAAACATCCGACTTTGACTCTCCAATTTCCCTGAATTTGACCCTGACTTCAACTTCACCAAAATGGATACCGACTCCAACTCCATAATCATGGATGTGGAATCAGTAAGCCAAACATCCGACTCTGACTCCTCAATTTCCCTGAATCCGACTTCAACTCAACCAAAATGGACACCGACTCCGAATTCAGCTCCACAACCATGACGGTAAAGTCAGTAAGCCAAGGGTCACACTAGCATCAGCCTTTTGGCTGACAAATCCGTCTAAAACTTAGAATTCTGCAGCCCGAGCGCATAGCGTTACCGTGGTGTGATGTTGTATTCCAGTCTCCCAGCGCGCCCAGCCGCTGCACACAGAAGGACCAGATATGCGCTATTTCTGAGCACACACGGAAACGCGCGGGTGCGCTCAGAAAAAACACTTATCCGGTCCTTCTGTGTCCAGCGGCTGGGTGGGCTGGGAGATCAGTAACCATAAGGATATATAAGCAGCCTGATCACAGTGTTACTCTAGCGCCCCTATGGCAAGCCGCCACAGGGAGGTACTGCACCCCAAAAAGAAGGTGTAGTGCCTCCGTAGCCGTGGATATGGAGGACGCTACAGAGTCTACACCCAACACCCATCTTAGTACAGGGGACCGTATATATTCAGTAGGTCCCAGGGGGTGGAGCCTAGATGAGCGGGAGACGAGGAGTGACAGTTAGATTAGTCAGTCAGACGGTGTAAGACAGCAGAGAAGACGGACGCAGGGGACCGTGCGGCCGTAACAGGAGGGCACCTCTTAGGAGAGGGGTGACCCGGACGGAGAAGGGGGCCACTCCAGGACTGGTCGGAGCCAGCTGGAGACCGAGGTCATCACAGGTACACCGGAACCGAGGCGGTTAGTTACGGTCTATCCCTAACTGCAGACCGGCAGGCTGGGGGCCCGATCTAAGGGAGCCACAGCACCCATCAAGCAGTCCAATATCAGTCCCATAGCTGGGTTCACGACGCTGAGAAGTAGAGAGACTTTAGGCAACAGACCCCGAGGACTAGAGACTAGACTCACGAGTGGAAGTATAGAAGGCCATCAGGGCACAGAAGGGAACAGGACCAGGAGAGACAATTTAAGGACACCTCTGACAGACTCTGGAAAAGCCTCCAAAATCCACGGCTACGGCCCCCGGTTAACCCTGACTGTACTGTGTACCGATTTCACCTGGTGCAAGTAAAGAACTGTATAGGCTGATCTGGTGTCCGGTCTCCTTTCATCTGTCGCCCGGAGGGCTTCTACAGCATCCTCGAGGTGAGGACTACAACTCCCCTCATCCACCCCGCTACCCTGAGGTAAAGCTCCACCTGTGGGGAGCTGTTCTACCAAAGCTGCATTCCCATCGCCTCAGCGGCCGGCCGCAGTGCTGATATCCCTATTACCAGGTTCCACAGGTGGCGTCACATTACAAATCCCCATCATCATCACCCCCACCCCACCACTGAAGGTCCAGGGCACGGAACCAGGAATCGACCAGCCGTGATCCCCACAGAAGTAACCACCTGTCCCGGTATCCGAGTACCCCCTACCCTATCGACCGACTCATTACAGCACGGTAACGCTATGCGCTCAGGCTGCAGAATTCTAAGTTTTAGACGGATTCGTCAGCCAAAAGGCTGACGCTAGCGTGACCCTAGCCTAAGCCAAACATCTGACTTTGACTCCTTTATTTCCCTGTATCCGACTCTGACTTCAACTTCACCAAAATTAACACCGACTCCACGACTCCAACTCCACAAGACTGCTCAATTTCCCTGCACCTGACTTCGATTTCAACTTCACCAAAATGGACACCGACTCCAACTCCACAACCAATGCTGTGAAGTCGGTAAAGGCCCCGTTACACAGTACGATGTCCCAGCAATCCGACCAACGATCGGGGTTGCTGGGACAATGTGATCTAATCACTGGTGAGCTGTCAAACAGGCAGACTCACCTGCGATCAGCGACCAGCGAGAACGCTGGTATCCAGGGTAAACATCGGGTAACTAAGCAGAGCGCTGCACTTAGTTACCCGCTGTTTGCCCTGGTTACCAGCTCCCATCATGTGCTGTGCAGCGCCGGGAGCACGTCCATCGTTGCTCACACACGCCGATGCTAGGGACACCAATGATAAATAAATGGTCCTAGCCATTCTTCAACGAGCAATGATCAACAAACTTATCGTTGATCGTTGCTACGTGTCGCACGCAACAATGCAACATCACAAAACCGGTGACGTTGCAACGATACCGTTAACGATATCGTAGAGTGTAACGGGGCCTTAAGCCAAACATCCTACTTCGACTCCAACTCCTCAATTTCTCTGAATTCGACACCAACTCCACGACTCCGACTCCGCAACCCCGCTCGCACACACAGGGCAAGCTTGTTTAGGGAAGTCACCTGAGATGACCGAACATTCTACTCCGTTCATCATGTTCTTATTGCTTCATTGAATGAATTTTATTACATTTCATGTCACTTGGAAATATGAAATATAGAATTTAGACCCCTGGATGGTATCAGGCGGGAACATTAAGCTAAATGGATGTGTTGTACTGCGAGCAGAACACTAGTGCGAAGATAAATAAATGATAGGTTCTAAAAGAAGCCGCTATATATTCAGCGTCTTCCGTCTCGGGAACACCTGTTTATGACGGCAGTAGGCTACTTACATAGCCATCATTCACACGCAATGTCATTTAAAAGCCCATCTTGGATTTGGAATTTAGAACATCCTGGTGAATCTTTAAGTAGATCAGTAACCATGGTTTCTCCGCCTGAGACTACCATCGCATGCAAAATCTGTATGTTTTCCCTTTCTCTCAACCATAAAGAATAGAGAATAATGAGGCTCCTCTGTTCCGGCCATTCAAGCTTGAAGACGACAATAAATATCGGCTTAACTAACAGTAACTGACCTTTTTATCTTACACACTTCTACGTTACGCGGCCAATTTATATACATACGGTATAGGTGACGCCGTCTTTATTCTTAAAAAAATAAAAATATTTTACCATATTAGGGATATTAGAGATATGCAGGTAAGCAACAGTAAAAGGAATGCAATGTGGATTGTGCAAAAATTTGGATCCACTCATTTTTTTCGGGCCAACTGAACAAAATCTGGTTTTTTGCCGAATTTCTGAGACCGGTAAAGTCTTAAAAAAACACCCAAAATTTGTTATAATCACCTCTTCTCAGCATATGTATATTGTCTTTACAGAGAGGAACTCTAGCGCCACCTATTGAAATCTTGAAAGTCAATATCTACCCTTTAAGGGATCCAACCAACAGGATTTAGGGCTACAAAGGGAAGCTGGTGACTTACAGACTCTGGGATAGTAAGTGCAATCATACTTTTACTTGAATGATTCCATGTTTGATTGCAGAGGAAAGTGTCATAAAACTCCTGGAAAACAGGGCAGCAGATGATTGATGCGTGCAGCACTGTGTCACTATTTGGGTTGTTTTTTATTCCTCCTCGGTAAGCATACCTTAAGTCAACCCTCCCTCCCCTGCCCTTTATTTCTTTCAGTCTCTGGCTCCTGCACTCTCCCTATACTCCAGCCACAGGGTGCCTGACAAAACTGAAAGTAGAGATGAAAGGGAAGGGGAAAGGTTTGGCTACAGCCCAAAGCGTGATGCCAGTTCCTTACAGGCTCTGGGATACTGAGTTCAATCATAAATTTACTTGAATGATTCCATGTTGGATTGCAGAGAAAAGTGTCGTAAAAACTCTTGGAAAACAGGGCAGCAGATGATTGATGGGTGCAGCATCGTGTCACTACTTGGGTGTTTTTTTTTATTACTCCCCTGTGGCCATGCCTTTTGGCTTGTTGAAAGAATGGTAATTTTGTAAAAATGATGGTAATTTTTCTTTTGAGAAGCAAACAAAAAGTCTTCTACACTTGGTGTCATTGGAGGCGAGCAATGTATACAGTGTGGGGAAAAAAAGTATTTATTCAGCCACCAATTGTGCACTTTCTCCCCCTTATAAAGATGAGGTCAGCCTGTAATTGACATCATAGGTGACCTCAACTATGAGAGACAAAATAAGAAAATAAATCCTGATAATCACATTGTCTGATCGGGAAAGAATTGTTTTTCATATTTTGGTAGAAAATAAGTATTTGGTCAATAACAGAAGTTCATCTGAATACTTTGTTCCATCTCCTTTGTTGACAGAGGTGAAACGTTTTGTGTAAGTCTTCTCCAGGCTGGCACACACTGGTGCTGGTATGTTGTCCATTCCTCCATGCAGATCTCCTCTAGAGCAGGGATGCTTTGGGGCTGTCAATGGACAACACAGACTTTCAACTCTTTCCAAAGGTTTTCTATATGGTTGAGATCTGCAGACTGACTAGGCCACTCCAGGACCTTGAAATGCTTCTTATGAAGCCGCTCCTTCATTGCCCTGGTTGTGTGTTTGGGATTATTGTCATGCTAAAAGACCCAGTCACATTTCAGCTTCATGGAAGGAGGTTTGCTGATGGAAGGAGGTTTGTACTCAAAGTCTCACGATATATGGCCCCATTCATTATTTCATGTACACGGATAAGTCATCCTGGTCCCTTGGCAGAGAAACAGCCCCAAAGCATGATGTGTCTACCCCCATGCTTCACAGTAGGTATGGTGTTCTTTGGATGCAACTCAGCATTCTTTCTCCACCAAACACGACGAGTTGTGTTTCTACCAAACTGTTCTACTTTGGTTTCATCTGACCATATGACATTCTCACAATACTTTGCTGGATCATCCAAATGCTCTCTAGCAAGCTTCAGACAGGCCCGGACATGTAATGGCTTAAGCAGGGGAACACGTCTGGCACTGCAGGATCTAAGTCCCTGGCGGCGTAGTGTGTTACTGATGGTGGCCTGTATAACGTTGGTCTCAGCTCTTTGCAGGTCATTCACTAGTTCCCCTGTGTGGTTCTGGGATTTTTGCTCACCGCTCTTGATATCATTTTGACCCTACGGGGTGAGATCTTGCGTGGAGCCCCAGATTGAGGGAGATTATGAGTGGTCTTGTATGTCTTCCATTTTCTAATTATTGCTCCCACAGTTGATTTTTTAACACCAAGCTGCTGCCTATTGCAGATTCAGTCTTCCCAGCCTGGTGCAGGGCTACAATGTTGTTTCTGGTGTCCTTCGACAGCTCTTTGGTCTTCACCATAGTGGAGTTTGGAGTGTGACTGTCTGAGGTTGCGGACAGGGGTCTTTTATACTGATAACAAGTTCAAACAGATACCAATGCTATAGGTAATGAGTGGAGGACAGAGGAGCCTCCAGTACTACAGGTAATGAGTGGAGGACAGAGGAGCCTCCAGTACTACAGGTAAGTAGGGGAGGATAGAGGAGCCTCCAGCACTACAGGTAATGAGTGGAGGACAGAGGAGCCTCCAGTACTACAGGTAATGAGTGGAGGACAGAGGAGCCTCCAGTACTACAGGTAATGAGTGGAGGACAGAGGAGCCTCCAGTACTACAGGTAATGAGTGGAGGACAGAGGAGCCTCCAGTACTACAGGTAATGAGTGGAGGACAGAGGAGCCTCCAGTACTACAGGTAATGAGTGGAGGACAGAGGAGCCTCCAGTACTACAGGTAATGAGAGGAGGACAGAGGAGCCTCTAGTACTACAGGTAATGAGTGGAGGACAGAGGAGCCTCCAGTACTACAGGTAATGAGTGGAGGACAGAGGAGCCTCCAGTACTACAGGTAATGAGTGGAGGACAGAGGAGCCTCCAGTACTACATGTAATGAGTGGAGGACAGAGGAGCCTCCAGTACTACAGGTAATGAGTGGAGGACAGAGGAGCCTCCAGTACTACAGGTAATGAGTGGAGGACAGAGGAGCCTCTTAAAGAAGAAGTTACAGGTCTGTAAGAGCCAGGAATCTTGCTTGTTTGTAGGTGACCAAATACTTATTTTCCACCAAAATGTAAAAACATTTCTTTCCCGATCAGACAATGTGATTTTCAGGATTTGTTTTCTCATTTAGTCTCTCATAGTTGAGGTCACCTATGATGTCAATTACAGGCCAACCTCATCTTTATAAGTGGGAGAACGCGCACAACTGATGGCCAACTAAATACTTTTTTTCCCCACTGTAGCTGCCCCACCCACACCAGGATCAATCTATAGAGATTGTGCACTGACATTGAGATGTCAATCACCGCAGGGGTCGTGCCAGACAGCATGTGAGTTTGTAGTCCTGTAATGCTAATCTTAGGGTAATAAACCCATCAAATTGACTAATGCCAGTTTGTGTGTCCACCAAGCAAACCAAATTGACCTTTCTATGATGCTGATGGGACCCTAAACCAGAAGCATGCCTCTCCTGGGCTGTATTTTGCCTTCACAAGTGTCAGCATTACAAAGATCTGTACATACAAAAGTCAAATACTTTTTTAGCTGCTCATATCTATGACCATTTTCATAGTCTGATTATTTGAGATGATGGGAAATTTAATGAAGGGAATGAGGATGTTCAAAATAGATTTTTTATATAGTACATTTTGTACTTGTTAATTAAAATGAATGTGATTTCTCTGTATTGAGCTCTCACGCTGTGCTAAGGTGAATATGTCATTGTGGATTCAGACTTTGACAGGAGCATAAACATAATTCATAGATCTGCATAAAAAAAACGTGTAGGATAATAGGATCAAGGTGAATTTTCATTAGTAGGACATGGCATGAAATTTCTGTGCCAACTGAGCAAAATGTTGTCCACATACTACAGATTTTTTGACAATTTTCAAAGTTAACCTACTGATTGAGCTCATACTGTGTCTTAAAACACAAAAAAAAAAAAATTATTCAGCTTACCTATTACTGATATTAATTAACAATGGACAAACAATCAATTTTTAACAAGTAGTGAGTGTGGATAGCTCAGGAATTTACTGGCGTGGGGTAAAAGACACGACTGAGGCAAGGTGTTAAAGTGGAAGTCTGTATTTACTTATGTGACAAACAAGTACAAACACATAGGTGCAGCAAACAAGAGCAGAGTTGATAAATTGTGCAAGTAACAATTCATTCACAGTGATGCAAAACGGAATAGTCTCTAGTGAGAGTTCACACTGGAAGTGGCAAATGATAGAACAGTCTATAAGTAACAGTTCATACTCAGGAAGGCAAGGAAATAATAAAGTCCCTGAGAACAAGTCCAGAACTGGATGCAGTGCAGAGAAGCTTGATACAAAGTCCCGGACAGTCCAAAGCACTACAAATGCAATAACGCAAAATAACAGAAAAGCTGCAACAGAGCTTTTTAGAGCAAGGTGAGGCAGAGTGGCAGAAACTGAAACAGTAACACACATTACAAAGAGCAGCTTGATGCAGGAGGCTAACTGTAAACAGATTGTCACGATTTCCACACTACCTTTTTTCTTTACTAGGTTGTTGTGGAGATTGTCAGTCTGGGCTAGCTCTAGGCTGCAACTCACCTGCATTTCAGCTCACTTGATTAGAATTCTACTTAAGCAAACTATCTGCTCTATTCTGTGCCAATTGTGCATTTGCCTTTGGATGTGTAGGATTGATTTCTCTTTGCTCTGAGCCAGACCTTGCCTGATTGGTTACCTTACATGTACTTGACTCTCTGCTTGTGACCTAATTCCTCTATCTGCCTGCTCCTCTGTATTCTGCTTTGTCCTCCTGGTTTCCTGACTTCAGCTTGAATTGGACTTCGCTTCTGAATACCCCTAGCTGTTATAATGCATAATACTCAAGGAAGACCTGGAAGATGGACCGGAGCTTATATAGGTAAGAAAACAGGAACACATTCATAGGAACAAGGTAATAGATGTCTTCTTGGAAAACGATGAGAAGAAACAAAGGGTAATCTAAAAGCCGGAACCCTGACACCATTCCTCCCCAAGGCAATGTATGGGGCAGACTGAAAGCAGAAGTCCAAGGTTATCCAAAACAGGTGAAAGTCAAGCAAAACGGCCAGGAGAATAAAATTGAAAATTCTTTGTTTTATGCTATTAAAAATCCACAAACAGGACAAGTGAAAAGACAAGCGAAATCCCAGGAGCATGTTTTGAACAAAGGTTCTTAGTCATAGCATGTCAAATTAATTTATACAATATGTATGCTACGACTAAGACTGGTTTAGCGATTTTTTTCCTGTCCGTGGAATCCTACCTTTTGCAGGACCCCACGGACAGGAAAGGACAGCATCGGAGGTGACCTCCAGATGCTATTTCTGTGTCCGGGTCCGTGATTTTCACGGATCCAAACACAGAAAGATGACAGGAGGTAGCGGGGCACTTTCACTTCTGCAATGTATATACATACAAATTGAAATTAAGTAAATTTCGGAGCAGTCTCCGATTCTGGGTACTGCAAAAAATCGGACACAATCGGATCCGACACAAATCGGATGTCATCAAGGGCAAATCCAATCTGATCCGTGCCCATAGGGACACATGGGGGCCAAATTAGTTCCATGGCTGTCCATTTTACAACGGACAGCCACGGATCCCCAAAATATGAAATGTGAAACCAGCATAAGAAACTTTATTCACAAAACGTAAGCTCTTGAGATTTCTCTTGTTTATAAACCTGTATATGTACTTTTAATGGACTGTAGTATCAAAGGTTTCCTTCCCTGGACTACATTGGATTCTCTGGACAACATAATTTTTTTTCCTTCTTTTAATGCACTGGTGAACCAGGAAAAATATCGGAGAGTGTTTTGTCAAAGAAACTATTTTAGTTTGCATTTTTATTTCTTTTTACAAACTGGGTTAGTAATGGGGGTGTCTGATGGATTCCACTCTATTACTAACACCAGGGATTGATGCTAGCTGACAATTCAAAGTTGACATCAACCCCATAGGCCTTTACCCTAATAGCCACCGCACCAGGGTAATCGGGAAGAGTTGAGGCGAAAGTCCAGAATTTGAGCATCTTATGATGCAAGCCTCTTGGATGACTGTGGGATACTATATTAAAGTCCATAGTTATTGGGCTCTTCCCAGACTGATAGTACCAATTTATTATATGTCAGGAGCTTGTGAAATGATATATCTGCAGGCTTTTTATTTGTCTATCTATCTACTATCTATATAATATCTTTCAATCTAATATCTATCTTTACATAGTTTTTCCTTTGAGATGTATGCGGAAAAAAACCAGACAGCGTACAGTTTTCTCACACTCATTAACTTGAATTACGAGTCTCAGCTGTTTTACCTGGACATACAGTGGGGGGAAATAAGTATTTGATCCCTTGCTGGTTTTTTAAGTTTTTCCACTGACAAAGACATGAACAGTCTATAATTTTAAGGGTCGGTTAATTTTAACAGTGAGAGATAGAAGATCAAATATAAAATCCAGAAAATCACATTATCTATCTAAATTATATAAATGTATTTGCATTTTGCAGAGAGAAATAAGTATTTGATCCCCTACCAACCATTAGGAGTTCTGGCTCCTACAGACCTGTTAGACGCTCCTAATCACCTGGTTACCTGCATTACACACAGCTGGGTTACATTGTCACCTGTATAAAGACTCCTGTCCACACACTCAATGAATCAGTCACCTCTAACCTCTACAACATGGGAAGACCAAAGAGCTTTGTAAGGTTGTCAGGGAACAGACCCTAGACCTGCACAAGGCTGGATTGTGCTACAAGACCATAAATAAGACAAAGTTGGGGAGAAGGAGACAACTGTGGGTGCAATAGTGAGAAAATGGAAGAAATACAAAATGAGGTCAGTTCACATCTGGGGCTCCATGTAAAATGTCACCTCGTGGGGGATCCAGGATCATGAGGAAGGTGAGAGATCAGCCTAAAACTACACAGGGGAACTTGTTAATGATCTCAAGGCAGCTGAGACCACTGTCACCAAGAAAACCACTGGTAACACATTACACCGTAATGGATTAAAATCCTGCAGTGCCGCAAAGTCCCACTGCTCAAGAAGGCACATGTGTCCCTGTCTGAAGATTGTTAATGAACACCTTGGTGATTGAGAGAGTGATTGAGAGAAGGTGCTGTGGTCAGAGGAGACAAAAATTGAGTTCTTTGGCATTAACTCAACTCACCATGTTTGAGGGAAGAGAAATGCTGCCTAGAATCCAAAAATCGTTTTTGAAAGCTGCCCCACACTTATCAGAAAAAACGCAGGCTGCCAAAAAGCACCTTAAAAAAAGCATGCCAAGTGTGACCCTAGCCTTAACCTACCCTTAAAATTAAAAACTGTTCATGTCTTTGTCAGTGAGCAAACTTACAAAATCAGAGAGGGATTAAATACTTATTTCCCCCACTGTACACAACATGTTGCGTTATCCTTAGCCCCATTCCAGCTGAAAAAATATCTTGCAGATGAACATTCATTGAATAACATGGATGCTACATTAAACTCATTGTATTTATACACAAGTGTGAGCAAACCCTAAGGGCCCCTTTACACGCCACCACAGCAAGGTAGCAACAGCCATGAAATTGCTATGAAATGGCGGTTTGTAAATAAGGAAATTCCTCCTGGTGTCCTGCAGTCGACTCAGATACCTGTTGCTGAGCCGTGCTCATAAGCACAAAGGCACAATTGCCATGGTAGTGGCGTCTAAACGGAGCACAGGCATGGATGTTGCATCGCCTAGTGAACTCCCAGGGGCGTGCCACGGCGTCATGGATACCACGCCCCATAAGCGATCATTGGTGGGGGCTACTGTGTAACCATTGGCTGTCCCTTCACAGGGCGCCATATTTAAAGAGCTAGCCATTCACAGTCCACAATTGCAGTGGCGTCATGTATTAGCCAGCCTTCCTGCGCAGGCTGGCCAATCATGACGCTATTGTGTTGTACAATCAACGCTTGTGCATCACGGAATACACAACTCTGTCACGCCTATGTACTTACGGCGCGAAATATGTACGCCTATATTCCTTTGTGGTAGCGGCGTGTAAAGCAGGGAAGGTATTCAACAGGAAGTTAGCCGCGGCACCCGTCGGCACTTCCGGGGAACAAGGATACCTTCAGTGGAGAACGTAATGGCGGCGTGTATATGCGGCATCAGCGATCGTTATCCACCGTTAAAAAAGTGCGCGTGCACGTGCGGTGGATACCTGTTGCTAGCCACAGTGGCGGCGTGTAAAGGTACCTTAAGGGTACCGTCACACCTTGCGACGGCCCAGGAGACGGCCGATGGGCGGGCGCTTGCACTGCTCTGAAACCAGGCGACCAGAATAAGGCGTCGCCATCGCCCCTTTACATTTGGCGACGCAGGGGCGATGTCTCTGCCGATAGGCCACGCCCCTACATCGCCTATGTAATCAGCTGCGATGTTTCGCCTTAAGTCTGAAGACACACGATGCGAGACACGTACAAGATACTCGCACGAGTGTTCTGTGACCGAACCGTTACGGCCGCCATCTCTCTGGATGGGAGCACGGCAGCTGCTTGTGTGTCTATGCAGCTCCACGCTTCTGTCCTCCCGGGTGAGCCATGCCAGACTCGTGCGACTAATTCACACGTGTCTGCGGCCTACATCCCACTAGAACAGACCTATTTTGCAGCCATACAAGGCTGCATGCAGTGACAGTTGCAAAAAAGCAATATCTGCATCAGAATTTCTTAACAGGACTGACTTAGCAGTCAGATATAGGGCGGAATATTGGGATGAAGACAAGTATCTATATTGTACAGATCAGACTCTGACTGGGAAACTGCTGTGGACAAACCTGTTCATTGACTGACAACCGCCATGGATGTTATCTCTAATGCAGATAATTAAACTTGACCTTGATTCATCCTTATGCAGAGAACTGATCTGTGACTCTGTAGGATGGATTTAGTCCATCTGAACAGTTCCCTCCCATTAAACACACCATAAATATCATTTTTAGTATTTTCTGCTTTCTAATGTGCAGTAAATTCTGCTTTTATACTTCTCTTCCTTCCTCTCCTAATTTTCTCCATCAGTGATCACCTGTTTTTTATTCCGATGAAGTGCTTGGAGTTATGCCGAGCGCCGGTGTGTTCTCTTCCTGCGTTGGAATTAGCTTTGGAGTTTTCGTTACTTATTTTTTATTACTTTGTGGCTATGTCAAGATTCTGACTTTATTACCAAGAAAACACATTATAAAAACACCAGATTCTAGAATGTAGCAATAATCTGCAATTAAAATGAATCTTCAGTCTTCCTTTGGTCTGGAAATTCTGTGCCCTCATCTTCCCGTTATAAATTCCTCCTATTGTGTTTGGCCTGTCTGGTAATGAGGTGGGTAAGGGAAGGAGCTTCCAAGTCCACATCTGGCAGGATTCTCTGGATCCAGCCTGTGATGTAATAGCGGATCACAACTAGAGATGAGCAAACCTTTATCGAACGTGTTCGACAATTTCAAATTCGGCAAAAACATTGCAAATGTGGTGTACCTAAAAAAATCAGTGAACATGGCTTTGATCGGGAAAAAGGTTTGAAATTTAAAATAACCCTAAAATTTTACAGTTTTCTTGAGTTTGTAGGTGTTTTGTTACCTGCAGGGTGTGAATTTTGGAAACAATGCCAGATGAGGCAGCAGCTGTGAAGTCCAGGAGCCTTAAAACATCCATTGAGAGACCTTTACATTTGCTTTTTAATTTTTTGGGAATATGTATTATTAGTAGTAGTAGTACTAGTAGTAGTAGTAGTTGTAGTAGTAATAGTCATTATTTTTTATTAGTTATTTATTTATTTTTTTGTACAGCAAACCTTTATTTTTACAGAGGGTCATCAGCGTGCGAGGCCATCTTTTCTACACTTACGTGATAGCAATTCATATAAAAATAGCATTTGGCCATTATATTCTTCACATACGTGGTCTTATTGGTCTGTTCACACTTATGAAACACCATTCCATGGATATTGCTTCTTGAAAAATGCAATCACTTTATTTCATTTCATTCCATACATTTAAAATACCGATTTTTGGCATGTGCCCAAGTGTATTACATGTATCATTAATATTGGACTTGTCCAAGCATTGCTGCTCACTAGCCTTATTCAACATTTCAGATGCATTGGTGGTGAGCTGAATAAATTATTATATTTTTCTTATTTGTCATCCAAATATGTCAGGTTTCAATAATCACTGTCCCCCAACTTCATGCTCAGGTGTTACCTGTGGTATGGGGAATGAAATATGTAACTCAGGTGTCTTCTGCAGTCCACCTCATGGAGTGGGTAGTATTGAGTATCTGATTAAAGCCTGAACATTATTAACCTGTGATCTTGCTGTGAGCTGACATTGCCTAGCTGGCATCAACTTCAAATACCATTACTCTGTTTGCCAACACACCTGGGCAGCGAGAGAGACAAGGCAAAATGCCTGGAGACACGCATTTAATGGGGGTCGCCATACCTGGGGTGGTTGACGCCTACTAATTTTAAAGATTATTTAAATTTTCACCTGTTCAAGTGGGTGAATAGAGGGATAGATAGATGTAAGTAGAGATAGATTTATATATAGATTGACAAAATATAAAGATTTTGAGATATAAAGAAAAACAGAGCAGCATTCCAAAATAAAGTAAGT
This sequence comes from Allobates femoralis, assembly GCA_033576535.1. Lineage (NCBI taxonomy): Eukaryota > Metazoa > Chordata > Amphibia > Anura > Aromobatidae > Allobates > Allobates femoralis. The sequence continues at coordinate 23,528,667 of JARQOC010000005.1, forward strand.
TACAGACAGTGAACCTTTAGAGTCAACCTGTCACCTCCATTAAGCCCCTCAGCCTATCACTACCTGTCCCTGCACCTTCCTATTACTACTCTAACTATCCCTCCCTTCCTAAATGTGACCTGTGAGTGTATAATAAAATGTTTTGTTTACTTACTAATTACTATGATAATGAACAGGGGGGCTACCGTTACTACCCCCCCTGGGCGTCCTCTCTCTGTCCCCCTCGCTGCCTCCTGCATTGTTTATCACGTCCCGATAGTCGTGATATTGAAAACCAAATGTGCGTACCCCAACCTGGCTTGCAGCCATCTGTAGAGTGCCGGGTATGACACCCAACGTTTCACTTCCGGTACTTCGCAGGTCGGACTTCAATCTGTGCAGTACGCATGCTCTATGGAGCAAATTACGTCAGCTCATCTGTGAGACCTCATAATTGGGGCTCTGGATCTTGACTGGTATAGTCTGAAACTTGACCTCATAGTTGGGACTCTGGATCTTGACTGGTATAGTCTGAAACTTGACCTCATAGTTGGGACTCTGGATCTTGACTGGTATAGTCTGCAACTTGACCTCATAGTTAGGACTCTGGATCTTGACTGGTATAGTCTGCAACTTGACCTCATAGTTGGGACTCTGGATCTTGACTGGTATAGTCTGCAACTTGACCTCATAGTTGGGACTCTGGATCTTGACTGGTATAGTCTGCAACTTGACCTCATAGTTAGGACTCTGGATCTTGACTGGTATAGTCTGCAACTTGACCTCATAGTTGGGACTCTGGATCTTGACTGGTATAGTCTGCAACTTGACCTCATAGTTGGGACTCTGGATCTTGACTGGTATAGTCTGCAACTTGACCTCATAGTTGGGACTCTGGATCTTGACTGGTATAGTCTGCAACTTGACCTCATAGTTGGGACTCTGGATCTTGACTGGTATAGTCTGCAGCTTGACCCCTTAGTTTGGACCCTTGATCTTGACTGGTGTGGTATGCAAGTTTACCTCATAGTCGGAACTCTGAATCTCTACTGGCATAGTTTGTGCCTTGACCTTCTAGTTTAGGACCATGCATCTTGATTGGTGAAGGTTATGACTTGATCACATAATCAGAATCCAAGTGGAATCACTACAGGATGACAGACAATCAGCCTACTATAAGTATTCATAGGCCCAGTACACTGACCAGCATTGAAGCGGACATACCACACTTCTGCTCATATATCTGCTCTCCTCTTCTTCCTGGTGCCAACTCTGTCTCTTTTCTGGCGTTCTGAGCTTTTATATTTCAGTTCTGCACCACAAGCACCACCTGACCTGGTGCCCGCCTTAGACTCATCCCTCGAGGTAGCAAGTCTGAAGGTCATCCACTTTGGGCAGTTTCTTTGACCAGTGGAGAGCAGTGTGCTGCCAGCAAGAACATTTTTACATACTCTTGTAGATACTGCCGATTGATCCCACTCCCTTACAAAACCATTCTTTCATAAGAAAAATGTTTGCAGCTAATGAATAAGGGTCTGTGCCAGGACCTGCAGGTCCTGTATCCTGCATCATACAATGTCGCCTAATAGAAATCTCATATTCTCATGTGAGAAGAAACATATCTTTTATTTTGGTGTTACAGCAGAGTCAGACAAAATGATCCTCCCATATTAAAGGGAACCAACCACCAGTATTTAACCACCTGTAAATCAGTGCAGCAGGTGATTGATGTGTGCTGCATGACATCACTATTTGGGTTTTTTCTATTCCTGTCTTGTAGGTTTGTCTTTCTGCTGTAAACCAAACCCCCTCATCCAGACTCATCCAAGGAAGAGGTGTTCAGCTTACAGCAGACTGCCAAGCCCACAGGGGAGGAATAAAACAAAAGAAATAGTGATGTCATGCTGCACATGTCAATCACCTGCTGCACTAATTTACAGGTGGTTAAATCCTGGTGGTTGGTTCTATTTAAGAAAGAGAAGTAACTGATTTATTCCTTAAGAAATAATGCAATAAATATATAAATACAACTAATTTTGACTTATTTGGTAACCTTGGCGTGCTGGTAAAGAATAGGCAATATTTGTTCCAGTAATAGTATCCCGGTAACAGAGGGAAAAGACATGCCTTTATAAGCCACGAAAACATCCTGATGTAGAAGCTGAGCAGCGAGGTTATTGTAGATTTTCAGATAAAGGACATAATATGCATGTACTTATTAAACCAAATGCATATTTAAAGCCTGACACTTGCAATTAACCTCTGCTAATAATGTTAATTTACTCAATACTCCACTTGATGATTCATTAGACGGTGTTGCATTTTACCACGCTTGGACATGTGTTACATAATGTTCCCTTTTTTTTCTAATTCGAGAAGGAATTTATGCATGATTATCTCTATTAAAAAGTGTGGAGCTGATCAACTTATTGGAAAGGTCACTGAAGCGTCTGAAGAAGAGTTGGGTTTTACAGTGGGATTGTCGTATCTTTTTAGAGACATTATATCATTCCTTAAATGCTAAATGTATCACAATAAATTGTAAATATTTACACAAAATATTCTACCCAATAAATACACAACAATGAATGTAGATCAGGGAGCAGTTATCTGATATCTACCGTGTCTTGCGTGTGGATAGATCTCTACCTACATGCAGCTTACGATCCTCTCAAGATCTCCTTCTCTCCTCCCTCTTATCTCCTCTTCCCACAATGGCATACAAGATTTCTCCCGTGCTTCCCCCATACTCTGGAACTGTCTACCCCAACACATCAGACTCATTCACTGTGGAAACCTTCAAAAGGAACTTGAAGACCTAACTCTTCCGACAAGCCGGCAACCTACAGTGATCCTCAGTCTACTGAACCACCGCAAGGCCAGCTCTACCCTCATCTACTGTATTCTCAGCCATCCCTTGCAGACTGTGAGCCCTCATGGGCAGGGTCCTCTCTCCTTCCCTACTGTATTCTCAGCCATCCCTTGTAGACTGTGAGCCCTCGCTGGCAGGATCCTCTCTCCTTCCCTTCTGTATCCTCACCAATCAATTGTAGACTGTGAGCCCTCATGGGCAGGGTCCTCTCTCCTCACCTACTGTATCCTCACCATCACTTGTAGACTGTGATCCCTCATGGGCAGGGTCCTCTCTCCCTTCCCTTCTGTATCCTCACAAATCACTTGTAGACTGTGAGCCCTCATGGGCAGGGTCCTCTTTCTTCACCAACTGTATCCTCACCCATCCCTCATAGACTGTGAGCCCTCGCGGGCAGGGTCATCTCTCTTCACCTACTGTATCCTCAACCATCCCCAGCAGTAAAGACCGGAGATGAGGGAGGCTTCAAGTCTCCTGGTGCAGCACTTAAGGTACAGCCACCCAGCAGAGCCCGGAACCGCAGTGGATACAGTGGTGCCCGCAGCAGAGCTCTCACAGCCTGCCATACAAGTGAGGACTACAGGTGAGGGTCAGGGCCTAGCTTCAGACAGTGCAGGGCTAAAGTACACCTACAGCGTAAAAGGGAGGCCTCATAACTCATCTTATGTGGAGACCCTGAACTGCCTCCAGACCACCTGGACTGTACCTGGACTTAAACTTGAACATCAACATCAGTAAAGGTATGAAAACCATAACCCTGTGTGTGACTGTTATTGTGGCCCCTGATCCTACTCCCTCCATAGGCTGTTCCACAATCTCCATCATCCACTACTGTCCCGGAGATCACGCTCCACGTATGGGGAGCGACACCAACTTGCTGCTTCACCATCTCCCGGAGGTCTGTTCCGCAGTGCCAGTAACCTTACCAGAGCCATAGGTGGCGTCGTGAGTCACTATTCCTATTATTTTTATTGACTATTCCCGTTTTTCAGCGGCCACCAGGGCAACAGGCCCCGTGACAACCCCAGTAAATCAACGCCCGTAACCGGGTACCACACAGCCCTGGGGCGGGTCATAAATAGCGGGTTACTATGGGGCTCCATTACCTGACAGTGCATAGTGTTAACCCGCTATGTGCTGCGGCAAAAATTTCGAAGTATTTAACCCTTGTGTCGTGTTAGGGTCACAACACAAGTGTTACCCTAGCCTAAGCCTCCTTAATGGATCAAAATGCAAACATACCAGTCAATGATATAATAAATAACTAGAGATAAGCGAACACCTAAGTGTTCGGATTAGGTTCAGTTTGTCGAATAGCGGGGTGTTTGATTCATTTTTCGCCAAACAGTTAGCCGAATGCATGAACCACATTGAATTAAATGGCAGGCAACATGAAACACATAGAAAACACTTTCTAAGGTGTCCAAAAGATGCCAAACACAGCTCAAATAACAGACACACACATAGATTGATCCTACTAGTCTCCCGCTGCTTGCTTCCGGACCGCTCTCTTGCACACTTACATACGGACTGTGGCTCTCAGTGAGTGACATGGGCTGCAGTCAGCTGATGCGAGAGAAGACATCGCAGAGGGTGGGAATGATGAGGGAGTAATAAAGATGGAGTCAAGAAATGTGCTTCTGTTTTTAATTTCTAATAAAATGTTTTCTCTCTGTGTTGTCTATTTTTTATTATTTACTTGAAATTCCTAATGGCCGGCTTTAACATTGGCCCAACATTATTAATCTAGACCGTGATGCCAGCTGGCACAACAAAGCTGGGATTAACTCATATTACCCAGTTTGCCACTGCACCAGAGCAACTGGAAGAGTCAGGTAAAGCACCAGGAATCGTCGCTTCTTATGAATGTGCCAATTTCTGGGGCACCTGCAGGCTGCTATTCTATAGCATGGGGGAGCCCAATAATGATGGGCCCCCACCACACTGAGAATACCAGCCACTAGCTGCCTAGTTTTCCCTTGGCTGGCAATTAAAAATAGGGTGAAACCTATGCATTTTTTTTTGCCAGCCAAGGTGGAAATAGGCAGCTGAGGGTGGCAGCCCGCAGCTGTCCACTTTATCACTACTGAGAACAAAAAGCAAAGCCCAACACATTTCTTTTCAACTTTTTATTTCTTTTGCACACTAAAGGCCGGGTTACACGTTGCGATGTTCCAGCGACCTGACCAACGATCGGGATCACTAGAACAATGATATGCAATCGCTGGTGAGATGTCAGACAGGCAGATCTCACCAGCGACCTGTGTAACGAGCTCGACATCACGAAACCTGTGACATTGCAGTGATATCGTTAGTGATATCGCTGCGTGTAATGGGGCCTTTAGACAGCAGGTTGGTTGCCATAAACTAATGTGTATAGCATCCAAGCACCGATACCGTCCAGATTGTTGAAATGCAGTCTGATTGCAACAACTAATTACAGATGCTCTCACAGAGAGTGATCATCTGTGATTGGCCATTGCTAGCCAGTGCAGTGAGAGTGCAGGAAGCTTAATGGGCGGCCCCGGTAGTAAATGACAGGTAGAGTGGGAGACTGTGAGTGGACCTGGAAGCAAGACTGGTAAGATCGCTAAGTCTGTCTGTCTGTGTGTTCATCTGTGTGTGTGTCTGTGTATTGGTGGAGGCACACGGGCGTGTGACTCGCGCGAGTGCAATGCGAGAAAAACTTGCATTGCACTGGGACCAGTATCAGTAAATGATACTGGTCACATTAGTGCGTTTTCAATGCACTTAACTCACATTGTGAGTGAAATGCGTGTTCAATCGCAGCATGCTGCGATTGAATGCGATTTCCTCTTGCGAGTGGCCATTGTAAGTATATGGGTGCGAGAAATCTCACACCCATACAGCACACTGTGCGATAGTCGTACGCGTGTGCTATCTTACAATGTATTCAAACACTGCTGCTGTCAAAGCATTTACTGGCCAATTTAACCAATCAGCTTTCACCGCTGCTGTCACAGTGGTGACAGCTGATTGGTTGCTGTGCTGGCAACCAAGCAATTTCAAACTCCACTACTATGACAGCAGCGGTGTTTGAATTTGCATATAAATGGTGTTGGCGGGGCTGAAATCAGCGCTGAGCTGACAGTCAGTGCTGTCCTCAGTGCTGAAGTTTGCATGCTGAGAAAACCCACCGAGCAAACTTCAGGACAGCAGACAGTAGCACACTCACTCGCACCACACACACTGACTCTCGCACTACACTCGCAACACACTCTCATGCATGCAGCCATGCACAAACCCCCACACGCACCACACTCACACAACACTTATGCAAAAAACGCACAGCACTCGAATGACTGCCATGCATCAAAAACGCTCTGTTTTTGATGCATGACAGTGTGCCTCCACCCTATGTAGCATAATGTAGAACAGAGCTAACATAAATACCATATGTCATGTCATAGCCTTTTAATGGGCTATTAATTCATAACATGTGACACTAAATACTCAATAATACTGATTCAAAGAAAATAATATACTGACCAATATCTACATCGTGCTCTAAGATTCACTCCTTTTTATGCAAATATATTTTTTGGATAGATTTATCCTAATTACCTATTGGTGAATCAGAATAGTATAATATGAGAATTAAGACCCTAAAGATATTTTACCTAGAGGCAAGCTGTTAAGTAGACTGAAATGTCTACAGAGAGATCTACAGGGTTGCAATGATCACCTACCGTAATTGTACGTTTCTCCCAATGGGCTTCGTCAATTTTAAAACTACCGGACCTTATAAATGTGAGATAACCAATGCTAGAAATAATAATAGTGGTGGCCTAAACACCTGCTGACTAATGAATTAAATAAGCACACCTTCAAAATTAAGAAAACAGCTAAAGCCATATAATACCTATATCGGTGAGCGCGCCATGCCACGTGATGCAGCGGTATTCATGCCGGAAGCGTCCTCGACTCAGTATATGATGGGTGGGATGAACACGTCATCTCCCACATCACCACGGAGACCAGGACGCCAACCGGAATGGCAAAGTTACCATCAGGTAGACATTTTTCATGCCCATTTAGGATGGTGGCAGCTCAAATGACATCATTGTAGTGAGCCTAAATAAATGAGACAAAAAGGCGCATAGGGTCTGATCAGTGGCGTAGCATGGGGGGGGCCGGTGGGGCGGTCCACCCCAGGTGGCACGTGGGGGAGGGGGCACAGAAATTTCCTCTCCCTCCAGGGGAGAACGGGGGCACTCAGGCCTTTCTCCCCCCCTTTAAAAATGGGTGATAGGACCTGGGGTGATGTCGAACTCGGAGATCCCGAGTCACGGATTGCAACAGTACCCCCCCGGGCCGGGAAGAGGGGAAGGGGAAGAACCTCCAATTTTTGGGGCGAAAATTGCTCCGGGCCCCAAACCCCCCCTTGAGTCCTGCTTGTTGCTATACATTGGGGTTGTCAAAGGCCCCTTTCTTACCTTCCCTAATTGCGGCCCCCTTTTCTTTTTGGGGTTTTAAGCCAATACCTTTGCTCCTTCTTTAAAGGGTTTAAATGATTGGGGTCTGAAACGCGTCAGAATAAAGGGACCATTTTTCCAGACCGCATTTTTCCTGGGCTTCATTTCCCGCACAAAATCCTTGGGGACTTTGGGCCAAACAGTAAAAAATGTTTGTCTAGCAAACAAGAGCGGTCTTATGGGGTACTTGGGTGTTTCCCTGCGGACACAACCTCTATGATTTTTCGATGCCCAGATGGGGACTTTGACAAAATTATTAATCTAAACAAACCCAGGGGTTCCTTTTAAGGGTTGGGGTTTCTTCCATTTTTGATCAAATACTGTCACTTTTCTACCTATTTTTTTCTTTTATGGAAATTTGCAGTTTATTTTTTCATTTACTTTAAGGT
>JARQOC010000005.1:23536502-23565421 GCA_033576535.1 Allobates femoralis
TAGCCTAAACCTACCCTTAAAATTAAAAAACTGCTCATGTCTTTGTCAGTGGGCAAACTTACAATATCAGAGAGGGATTAAATACTTATTTTACCCACTGTACACAACATGTTGCATTTTTATCCTTAGCCCCATTCCAGCTGAAAAAAATCTTGCAGATGAACATTCATTGAATAACATGGATGCGAAATTGAACTCATTGTATTTATACACAAGTGTGAGCAAACCCTAAGGATACCGTCACACCTTGCGATGGCCCCGGAGACGGCCGACGGGCGGGCGCACGCACGTTTTTGGCGCCCCGCCAGCGTCGCCGCCCCCGGTTTACACGGGGAGACATCTCCGGCGATGGGCCGGTGAGCTGAGAGGCGGCATCGCCTCCGGGGTGTCTCAAAACCCCTGCGGCGATGCAGTACACTGGGAGCCTATGGCTCCCATCGCCTGTCAGCTCGCCGGTGGCCGTTTACATGGGGTGATGTGGACACATCGCCCCAGATCGGCCGCCTGGTTTCAGAGTACTGCTCTGAAACCAGGCAACCAGTAAAAGGCGTTGCTATCGCCCCTTTACATTAGGCGACGCAGGGGCGATGTCTCCGCCGATAGGCCACGCCCCTACGTCACCTATGTAATCAGCTGCGATGTTTCGCCTTAAGTCTGGAGACACACGATGCGAGACACGTACAGGATACTCGCATGAGTGTTCTGTGACTGAACCGTTACGGCCGCCATCTCTCTGGATGGGAGCACCTCAGCTGCTTGTGTGTCTATGCAGCTCCACACTTCTGTCCTCCCGGGTGAGCCATGCCAGACTCGTGCGACTAATTCACATGTGTCTCCGGCCTACATCCCACTAGAACAGACCTATTTTGCAGCCATACAAGGCTGCATGCAGTGATAGTTGCAAAAAAGCAATATCTGCATCAGAATTTCTTAACAGGACTGACTTAGCAGTCAGATATAGGGCGGAATATTGGGATGAAGACAAGTATCTATATTGTACAGATCAGACTCTGAGTGGGAAACTGCTGTGGACAAACCTGTTCATTGACTGACAACCGCCATGGATGTTATCTCTAATGCAGATAATTAAACTTGACCTTGATTCATCCTTATGCAGAGAACTGATCTGTGACTCTGTAGGATGGATTTAGTCCATCTGAACAGTTCCCTCCCATTAAACACACCATAAATATCATTTTTAGTATTTTCTGCTTTCTAATGTGCAGTAAATTCTGCTTTTATACTTCTCTTCCTTCCTTCTCCTAATTTTCTCCATCAGTGATCACCTGTTTTTTATTCCGATGAAGTGCTTGGAGTTATGCCGAGCGCCGGTGTGTTCTCTTCCTGCGTTGGAATTAGCTTTGGAGTTTTCGTTACTTTTTTTTTATTACTTTGTGGCTATGTCAAGATTCTGACTTTATTACCAAGAAAACATATTATAAAAACACCAGATTCTAGAATGTAACAATAATCTGCAATTAAAATGAATCTTCAGTTTTACTTTGGTCTGGAAATTCTGTGCCCTCATCTTCCCATTATAAATTCCTCCTATTGTGTTTGGCCTGTCTGGTAATGAGGTGGGTAAGGGAAGGAGCTTCCAAGTCCACATCTGGCAGGATTCTCTGGATCCAGCCTGTGACGTAATAGCGGATCACAACTAGAGATGAGCAAACTTTTATCGAACGTGTTCGACAATTTCAAATTCGGCAAAAACATTGCAAATGTGGTGTACCTAAAAAAATCAGTGAACATGGCTTTGATCGGGAAAAAGGTTTGAAATTTAAAATAACCCTAAAATTTTACAGTTTTCTTGAGTTTGTAGGTGTTTTGTTACCTGCAGGGTGTGAATTTTGGAAACAATGCCAGATGGGGCAGCAGCTGTGAAGTCCAGGAGCCTTAAAACATCCATTGAGAGACCTTTACATTTGCTTTTTAATTTTTTGGGAATATGTATTATTAGTAGTAGTAGTAGTAGTTGTAGTAGTTGTAGTAGTAATAGTCGTTATTTTTTATTAGTTATTTATTTATTTTTTTGTAGAGCAAACCTTTATTATTACAGAGGGTCATCAGCGTGCGAGGCCATCTTTTCTATACTTACGTGATAGCAATTCATATAAAAATAGCATTTGGCCATTATATTCTTCACATACGTGGTCTTATTGGTCTGTTCACACTTATGAAACACCATTCCATGGATATTGCTTCTTGAAAAATGCAATCACTTTATTTCATTTCATTCCATACATTTAAAATACCGATTTTTGGCATTTGCCCAAGTGTATTACATGTATCATTAATATTGGACTTGTCCAAGCATTGCTGCTCACTAGCCTTATTCAACATTTCAGATGCATTGGTGGTGAGCTGAATAAATTATTATAATTTTCTTATTTGTCATCCAAATATGTCAGGTTTCAATAATCACAGTCCCCCAACTTCATGCTCAGGTGTTACCTGTGGTATGGGGAATGACATATGTAACTCAGGTGCCTTCTGCAGTCCACCTCATGGAGTATTGAGTATCTGATTAAAGCCTCAACATTATTAACCTGTGATCTTGCTGTGAGCTGACATTGCCTAGCTGGCATCAACTTCAAATACCATTACTCTGTTTGCCAACACACCAGGGCAACGAGAGAGACAGGGCAAAATGCCTGGAGACACGCATTTAATGGGGGTCGCTATACCTGGGGCGGTTGAGGCCTACTAATTTTAAAGATTATTTAAATTTTCACCTGTTCAAGTGGGTGAATAGAGAGATAGATAGATGTAAGTAGAGATAGATTTATATATAGATTGACAAAATATAAAGATTTTGAGATATAAAGAAAAACAGAGCAGTATTCCAAAATAAAGTAAGTTACAGACAGTGAACCTTTAGAGTCAACCTGTCACCTCCATTAAGCCCCTCAGCCTATCACTACCTGTCCCTGCACCTTCCTATTACTACTCTAACTATCCCTCTCTGTCCTAAATGTGACCTGTGAGTGTGTAATAAAATGTTTTGTTTACTTACTCATTACTATGATAATGAACAGGGGGGCTACTGTTAATACCCCCCCGGGCGTCCTCTCTCTGTCCCCCTCGCCGCCTCCTGCATTGTTTATCACGTCCCGATAGTCGTGATATTGAAACCCAAATGTGCGTCCCCCAACCTGGCTTGCAACCATCTGTAGAGTGCCGGGTATGACACCCAACGTTTCACTTCCGGTACTTCGCAGGCCGGACTTCAAGCTGTGCAGTACGCATGCTCTATGGAGCACATTACGTCAGCTCATCTGTGAGACCTCATAATTGGGGCTCTGGATCTTGACTAGTATAGTCTGCAACTTGACCTTATAGTTGGGGCTCTGGATCTTGACCTATACAGTCTGTGGCTTCACCTCATAATTGGGGCTCTGGATCTTGACTGGTATAGTCTGCAACTTGACCTCATAGTTGGAACTCTGGATCTTGACTGGTATAGTCTGCAACTTGACCTCATAGTTGGGACTCTGGATCTTGACTGGTATAGTCTGCAACTTGACCTCATAGTTGGGACTCTGGATCTTGACTGGTATAGTCTGCAACTTGACCTCATAGTTGGGACTCTGGATCTTGACTTATACAGTCTGTGGCTTCACCTCATAATTGGGGCTCTGGATCTTGACTGGTATAGTCTGCAACTTGACCTCATAGTTGGGACTCTGGATCTTGACTGGTACAGTCTGCAACTTGACCTCATAGTTGGGACTCTGGATCTTGACTGGTATAGTCTGCAACTTGACCTCATAGTTGGGACTCTGGATCTTGACTGGTATAGTCTGCAGCTTGAACCTTAGTTTGGACCCTTGATCTTGACTGGTATAGTCTGCAGCTTGACCCCATAATTTGGACCCATGATCTTCACTGGTGTAGTATGCAAGTTTACCTCATAGTCGGGACTCTGAATCTCTACTGGCATAGTTTGTGCCTTGACCTTCTAGTTTAGGACCATGCATCTTGATTGGTGAAGGTTATGACTTGATCAAATAATCAGAATCCAAGTGGAATCACTACAGGATGACAGACAATCAGCCTACTGTAAGTATTCATAGGCCCAGTACACTGACCAGCAGGGAAGCGGACACACCACACTTCTGCTCGTATGTCTGCTCTCCTCTTCTTCTACCTGGTGCCAACTCTGTCTCTTTTCTGGCGTTCTGAGCTTTTATATTTCAGTTCTGCACCACAAGCACCACCTGACCTGGTGCCCACCTTAGACTCATCCCTCGAGGTAGCAAGTCTGAAGGTCATCCACTTTGGGCAGTTTCTTTGACCAGTGGAGAACAGTGTGCTGCCAGCAAGAACATTTTTACATACTCTTGTAGATACTGCCGATTGATCCCACTCCCTTACAAAACCATTCTTTCATAAGAAAAATGTTTGCAGCTAATGAGCACCGCATGAATAAGCGTCTGTTCCAGGACCTGCAGGTCCTGTATCCTGCATCATACAATGTCGCCTAATAGAAATCTCATATTCTCATGTGAGAAGAAACATATCTTTCATTTTGGTGTTACAGCAGAGTCAGACAAAAATGATCCTCCCATATTAAAGGGAACCAACCACCAGTATTTAACCACCTGTAAATCAGTGCAGCAGGTGATTGATGTGTGCTGCATGACATCACTATTTGGGTTTTTTCTATTCCTCTCTTGTAGGTTTGTCTTTCTGCTGTAAACCAAACCCCCTCATCCAGACTCATCCAAGGAAGAGGTGTTCAGCTTACAGCAGGCTGCCAAGCCCACAGGGGAGGAATAAAACAAAAGAAATAGTGATGTCATGCTGCACGTGTCAATCACCTGCTGCACTAATTTACAGGTGGTTAAATCCTGGTGGTTGGTTCTATTTAAGAAAGAGAAGCAACTGATTTATTCCTTAAGAAATAATGCAATAAATATATTAATGCAACTAATTTTGACTTATTTGGTAAACTTGGCGTGCTGGTAAAGAATAGGCAATATTTGTTCCAGTAATAGTATCCCGGTAACAGAGGGAAAAGACATGCCTTTATAAGCCACAAAAACATCCTGATATAGAAGCTGAGCAGTGAGGTTATTGCAGATTTTCAGATAAAGGACATAATATTCATGTACTTATTAAACCAAATGCATATTTAAAGCCTGACACTTGCAATTAACCTCTGCTAATAATGTTAATTTACTCAATACTCCACTTGATGATTCATTAGAAGGTGTTGCATTTTACCACGCTTGGACATGTGTTACATAATGTTCCTTTTTCTTTCTAATTCGAGAAGGAATTTATGCATGATTATCTCTAAAGAGCACAATTAAAAAGTGTGGAGCTGATCAACTCATTGGAAAGGTCACTGAAGCGTCTGAAGAAGAGTTGGGTTTTACAGTGGGATTCTCGTATCTTTTTAGAGACATTATATCATTCCTTAAATGCTAAATGTATCACAATAAATTGTAAATATTTACACAAAATATTCTACCCAATAAATACACAACAATGAATGTAGATCAGGGAGCATTTATCTGATATCTACCGTGTCTTGCGTGTGGATAGATCTCTACCTACATGCAACTTACGATCCTCTCAAGATCTCCTTCTCTATTCCCTCTCTTCTTCCCACAATGGCATACAAGATTTCTCCCGTGCTTCCCCCATACTCTGGAACTGTCCACCCCAACACATCAGACTCATTCACTGTGGAAACCTTCAAAAGGAACTTGAAGACCTAACTCTTCAGACAAGCCGGCAACCTACAGTGATCCTCAGTCTACTGAACCACCGCAAGGCCAGCTCTACCCTCATCTACTATATTCTCACCCATCCCTTGCAGACTGTGAGCCCTCATGGGCAGGGTCCTCTCTCCTTCCCTACTGTATCCTCACCAATCACTTGCAGACTGTGAGCCCTCATGGGCAGGGTCCTCTCTCCTTCCCTACTGTATCCTAACCCATCCCTCATAGACTGTGAGCCCTCGCGGGCAGGGTCCTCTTTCTTCACCAACTGTATCCTCACCCATCCCTCATAGACTGTGAGCCCTCGCGGGCAGGGTCATCTCTCTTCACCTACTGTATTCTCAACCATCCCCAGCAGTAAAGACCGGAGATGAGGGAGGCTTCAAGTCTCCTGGTGCAGCACTTAAGGCACAGCCACCTAGCAGAGCCCGGAACCACAGTGGATACAGTGGTGCCCGCAGCAGAGCTCTGACAGCCTGCCATACAAGTGAGGACTACAGGAGAGGATCAGGGCCTAGCTTCAGACAGTGCAGGGCTAAAGTACACACACAGCGTAAAAGGGAGGCCTCATAACTCATCTGATGTGGAGACCCTGAACTGCCTCCAGACCACCCGGACTGTACCTGGACTTAACCTTGAACATCAACATCAGTAAAGGTATGAAAACCACAACCCTGTGTGTGACTGTTATTGTGGCCCCTGATCCTACTCCCTCCATAGGCAGTTCCACAATCCCCATCATCCACTACTGTCCTAGGGATCACGCTCCGCCTATGGGGAGCGACACCAATTTGCAGATTCACCATCACCCCAGAGGTCTGTTCCACAGTGCCAGTAACCTTACCAGAGCCGTAGGTGGCGTCGTGAGTCACTATTCCTATTATTTTTATTGACTATTCCCCTTTTTCAGCGGCCACCAGGGCAACAGGCCACGTGACATCCCCAGTAAATCATAGGCCGTAACCGGGTACCACACAGCCCTGGGGCAGGTCATAAACAGCAGGTTACTATGGGGCTCCGTTACCTGACAGCGCATAGTGTTAACCCGCTATGTGCTGCGGCAAAAATTTCTAAGTATTTAACCCTTGTGTCGTCTTAGGGTCACAACACAAGTGTTACCCTAGCCTAAGCCTTCTTAATGTGATCAAAATGCAAACATACCAGTCAATGATATAATAAATAACTAGAGATAAGCGAACACCTAAGTGTTCGGATTAGGTTCAGTTTGTCGAATAGCGGGGTGTTTGATTAATTTTTTGCCAAACAGTTAGCCGAACGCTCCAAACCACATTGAATTAAATGGCAGGCAACATGAAACACATAGAAAACACTTTCTAAGGTGTCCAAAAGATGCCAAACACAGCTCAAATAACAGACACACACATAGATTGATCTTACTAGTCTCCCGCTGCTTGCTTCCGGACCGCTCACAGTCTTCCGCTCTCCTGCACACTTACATACGGACTGTAGCTCTCAGTGAGTGACATGGGCTGCAGTCAGCTGATGCGAGAGAAGACATCGCAGAGGGTGGGAATGATGAGGGAGTAATAAAGATGGAGTCAAGAAATGTGCTTGTGTTTTTATTTCTAATAAAATGTTTTCTCTCTGTGTTGTCTATTTTTTATTATTTACTTGAAATTCCTAATGGCCGGCTTTAACATTGGCCCAACATTATTAATCTCGACCTTAATGCCAGCTGGCACAACAAAGCTGAGATTAACCCATATTACCCAGTTTGCCAACTGCACCAGAGCAATTGGAAGAGTCAGGTAATGCACCAGGAATCGTCACTTCTTATGAATGTGCCAATTTCCGGGCCACCTGCAGGCTGCTATTCTATAGCATGGGGGAGCCCAATAATGATGGGCCCCCACCACACTGAGAATACCAGCCACTAGCTGCCTAGTTTTCCCTTGGCTGGCAATTAAAAATAGGGTGAAACCTATGCATTTTTTTTTTGCCAGCCAAGGTGGAAATAGGCAGCTGAGGGTGGCAGCCCGCAGCTGTCCACTTTATCACTGCTGAGAATGAAAAGCAAAGCCCAACACTTTTTTTTTCAATTATTTATTTCTTTTACACACCAAAGGCCGGGTTACACGTAGCGATGTTCGAGCGACCTGACCAACGATCGGGATCACTAGAACAATGATATGCGATCGCTGGTGAGATGTCAGACAGGTAGATCTCACCAGTGACCTGTGTAACGACCTCGACATCACGAAACCTGTGACATGGCAGTGATATTGTTAGTGATATCGCTGCGTGTAATGGGGCCTTTAGACAGCAGGTTGGTTGCCATAAACTAATGTGTATAGCATCCAAGCACCGATACCGTCCAGATTGTTGAAATGCAGTCTGATTGCAACAACTAATTACAGATGCTCTCACAGAGAGTGATCATCTGTGATTGGCCATTGCTAGCCAGTGCAGTGAGAGTGCAGGAAGCTTAATAACAGGTAGAGCGGGAGACTGTGAGTGGACCTGGAAGCAAGACTGGTAAGATCGCTTTGTCTGTCTGTGTGTGTGTTCATCTGTGTGTGTGTGTCTGTGTATTGGTGGAGGCACACGGGCGTGTGACTCGCGCGAGTGCAATGCGAGAAAAAAATTGCATTGCACTGGGATCAGTATCAGTAAATGATACTGGTCACATTAGTGCGTTTTCAATGCACTTAACTCACATTGTGAGTGAAATGCGTGTTCAATCGCAGCATGCTGCGATTGAATGCAATTTCCTCCTGCGAGTGGCCATTGTAAGTATATGGGTGCGAGAAATCTCACACCCATACAGCACACTCTGCGATAGTCGTAGGCGTGTTCTATCTTACAATGTATTCAAACACTGCTGCTGTCAAAGGATTTACTGGCCAATTTAACCAATCAGCTTTCACCGCTGCTGTCACAGTGGTGACAGCTGATTGGTTGCTGTGCTGGCAACCAAGCAATTTCAAACTCCACTACTATGACAGCAGCGGTGTTTGAATTTGCATATAAATGGTGTTGGCGGGGCTGAAATCAGCGCTGAGCTAACAGTCAGTGCTGAAGTTTGCATGCTGAGAAAACCCACCGAGCAAACTTCAGGACCGCAGGCAGTAGCACACTCACTCGCACCACACACTGACTCTCGCACTACACTCGCAACAAACTCTCATGCATACAGCCATGCACAAACCCCCACACACACCACACTCACACAACACTTATGCAAAAAACGCACAGCACTCGAATGACTGCCATGCATCAAAAACGCTCCGTTTTTGATGCATGACAGTGTGCCTCCACCCTATGTAGCATAATGTAGAACAGAGCTAACATAAATACCATATGTCATGTCATAGCCTTGTAATGGGCTATTAATTCATATCATGTGACACTAAATACTCAATAATACTGATTCAAAGAAAATAATATACTGACCAATATCTACATCGTGCTCTAAGATTCACTCCTTTTTATGCAAATATATTTTTTGGATAGATTTATCCTAATTACCTATTGGTGAATTAGAATAGAATTAAGACCCTAAAGATATTTTACCTAGAGGTAAGCTGTTAAGTAGACTGAAATGTCTACAGAGAGATCTACAGGGTTGCAATGATCACCTAATTGTACGTTTCTCCCAATGGGCTTTGTCAATTTTAAAACTACCGGACCTTATAAATGTGAGATAACCAATGCTAGAAATAATAATAGTAGTGGCCTAAACACCTGCTGACTAATGAATTAAATAAGCACACCTTCACAATTAAGAAAACAGCTAAAGCCATATAATACCTGTATCAGTGAGCGCGCCATGCCACGTGATGCAGCGGTATTCATGCCGGAAGCGTCCTCGACTCAGTATATGATGGGTGGGATGAACACGTCATCTCCCACATCACCACGGAGACCAGGACGCCAACCGGAATGGCAAAGTTACCATCAAGTAGACATTTTTCACGCACATTTAGGATGGTGGCAGCTCAAATGACATCATTGCAATGAGCCTAAATAAATGAGACAAAAAGGCGCATAGGGTCTGATCAGTGGCGTAGCATGGGGGGGCCGGTGGGGCGGTCCACCCCAGGTGGCACGTGTGTGGGGGCGGCAGCAGCAATTCCTCTCCCTCCATGGGAGAAGCGGAGGCACTGCAGGACCTGTCTCCACCGTGGTGATCGGTGATAGGACCTGTGGTGATGTCGAGACTCGGAGATCCCGAGTCACGTGATTGCAACATGTGACCGCTACCCGGCCGGAAGACGGAAGGGAAGACACCTCCAGAGTCTGGCGGTGAAAATTGCTCTGGCCCCGAGCCCTCCTTGAGTCCTGCTTGTTGCTATACATTGGGGTTGTGCAAAGGCCCAATACTTACCTTCCCTAATTGCACCCCTTGTCTTTGTGTTTTAGGAGCCAATACCTCGCTCCTTCTTCAAGGATTTAAATTATTGGCTCTGAAACGCGTCAGAATAAGAGGCACCATTTGTCCAGACCGCATTGTTCCTGGTCTTCATTCCAGCAGGTCGGATCCTTGGGCACTTCGTCCATATCATTGTAATAAAATGTTAGTCTAGCAGAACAAGAGCTGGTCTTATGGAGTATCTTGATGTTCCATGCAGGTACACAACCTCTATGATTTTTCGATGCCCAGATAGGGCACTTTGACAAGAATTATTATCTGAGACAAACCCGATGGGGTTGCCTTAACGTGGTGGGGTTGCTTGCACATTTTTGATCAAATAATGTCACTAACTATCCTATTTTTACTTTTATGGACTTTGCAGTTTAGTTATTCATTTACTTTAAGGTATTTTGCTCACTATTTTTATGTTGGTTTTGCTGTTTTTATGCCAGTGTTAACATGCACTTACAGGATGGTTACATTTTAGTTCCAGTTCACATTTTGTTTCTTTATGATATTTTGCAGTCATTGCAAACTTGACCGTGGCCTACCTTATAAGACTGGACATTATACTAGTGTGCATAACTCCCCATTACTTGGTGTTCTCCATTGGTCCTACTCAGTCCTTGTCAGATTCATGTCACCAACATCTGGTAAGGTTTTTAACATCGTTAGGTAGGGACTATCCCGATGGGGTTACCTTGATGCGGTGAGATGGCTTGTGCATTTTTTGATCAAATAATGTCACTAAGTATCCTACTTTCATTTTTATGCACTTTACAATTTATGTATTCATTTTTTTGATGGTATTTCACTCATTATTTTTTTGTTGGCCGGTGGTAATAGTTGTTACTGGTGAAGTTGTTGTGAGGATGGGGATGCAGGACTTACCTCAAAGCGTGATATATGGACACGAGAGTAGCAGTCTTTCTATTAACTTTGATGAAGCAATTTAGGTAGCACACGGTACTGTTTGCTGAAGTTCACGGGGTCCGGAGCTTGGAGGCAATTTTAGGCTTTCCACGCCAGGCAATAGAAGTGTAGATTGGGCACACCAAAAAATGATTAATGTACGTCCACAAGTAGATCAGGTGCCAACAAATGCAATGTTACTTTATTGGGTCACACAGTACAGACCAACGTTTCGGCCAGCAGGCCTTCATCAGGGTACTAATAAAATAAGGATAACAGTACAGAAAAAAATGCGTTGCGTTAGTAATATAACAAAATGGTATAAAGGTTAGGGTGAGTGAGGTGATCCCGGGTGATTTATGCAAAATATGGTGACTTAATATAAAGTAGCTTAATTGTGTTATTTAGGTTGAGTTTATGTGCCATGAATACAGACAGGTGTGGTATACTAAAACGGATCTCGTGATGCCGGTGATGAAGTAAGGGTCAATGGGGTTCAATATAGGACAGTTAAGAGAAGGCTTCCATTAAAATGAGAAAAAGGGGGAAAAAAAAGGGAAAAAGAAGGCAAGGCGAGGGGAGTCAAGATAGGACATAGATGGGATGACATAATTACCCATAGTACTGGTGATGGGTCAAAGGTAAACCAGAATAAATCTGACAAGGGTCAATCAATGGATAAATACTCCAAAATTCTAGAAATAAGAAGCGAATTAAAACCAGCAGAGAAGGAAAAGGGGGGAAAAAAGAAGGTGTGAGCTAAAAGGGTGAGTAATGTTAGGGTTGTGTGTTAACTAAGTAGTCTATTTCAGGAGAAATGATCAATATCACAGAGGATAAAAGGTACCAACCACTAAGTTCCATGTGTGAGATCATGCTGCATAATATGAACCACCGACAAGTGTGGAAGAAGAAAAGGGGAAAATTCATAGTGTGCAGTTTAAACAGTCAGAAAGGAGAGAGGAGGAGATCGGGGGTTTAAAAGGATTAGTCATGGTGAGAAGGTACCTTAAAGTTTGTGGGAATCAGGAGATAATCCAAGGTAGGGCACCAGACTAGTCACATAAAGTTGACAAGTACTGATGCTATCAGAGGGTAAACACTGTGTGGAGATTACATGAGAGACTAAATATATAAATCAAGGAAGCCTAAAGTGAGAAAGGATGCCATACAATAAAACAGTGTGGGTTACCTTGAGGAGCCTAACAAGGGGCTTGGGCACATCTATAGATAAAAAGAATTAGCTAAGATGAGTGGAATAAGTCTACAATCCGATGCAACAATGCACTCTTGCCCATTCCCTTTCATTTTTCCAATCATGGGCACAACGTATCCCAATTACGGTTCCAAATCATTGAGGATATCCCTCCACAAAGGAGGGGTGGGGATCGTATACGAAGGCTTAAATTGCGGGAAGCCTTCTGGATCCACACACTCCAGACCCTAGAACCCTTAGGGCTCAACCGCGAGTATGAACAATTTTGATGGAATAATCTTGATGTATAATTCTTATGAATATTTAATGTCCATAGTCATTAGTTCTATATGGCAATGATGATTTATAGAAAAAATTATTAACCATTTTTCCACATCTATGTACGCATTTAATAATTGCATTGAACTTGAATTTAGGTATATTTTTACTCCTTTCTCTTTGTTTCTTTGATTCCCTGTATTATTGACCATAAAGGACTATATGAACCCTTTTCTTAGAATTTCCAAATATTCAGTATAATGTACATATAGATGCTACTTTCCTACCTACCAAACCTTACCAAAGCGGTATAACACTATTCTGTACTAGAAAACAAAAATACTGCACAATATCCTATATTTTACTCTTTATGTCCTGTTTATTGTACCAATAGCGGCTTATTAATACTGTAATTGCTTTACTAATTTCATTTTTTCTTATATCTTAGATGCACTATTGAACCATATCCTAGAACTTGGCACAAGCTGCACCAACGTTTGAAACATGCACTTTAGCACTAGAAATCGTCAAAATCGCCACAGCAAGCACCATGACAACTGTTGTCTCTCTTCTTCCGAGTGCGCATGCACAAACACACCAGCACTTAACAGAGACGCGGCTTGCGTTCCGCCGCTGTGTCTCCCCGCACTTCCGTGCGGTTCAAATAGGGGATATGACGTCACTCCGTCCCGCCCCTTTCTCTTTATAGCGCGGCCACATCCTATCACTCGCCGCACATCTCCTCGTACCCCGCTGGGACGCACACAAGGTAACTGAGCTCCCGGTTCACACTCCATGAGCTCTGTCTTTGCTATGACTGCTCCTTATGGCTGTATTCCTTTCTTTTCCTCTATAGGTTCCATATACCTCTGAGCTTCTGACTCAGCTCTCATAGGTCTGTATTTCTGCTACACATTTTGAGGATTGTTTTTTCAATCTAGTTCCACTCATCTTAGCTAATTCTTTTTATCTATAGATGTGCCCAAGCCCCTTGTTAGGCTCCTCAAGGTAACCCACACTGTTTTATTGTATGGCATCCTTTCTCACTTTAGGCTTCCTTGATTTATATATTTAGTCTCTCATGTAATCTCCACACAGTGTTTACCCTCTGATAGCATCAGTACTTGTCAACTTTGTGTGACTAGTCTGGTGCCCTACCTTGGATTATCTCCTGATTCCCACAAACTTTAAGGTACCTTCTCACCATGACTAATCCTTTTAAACCCCCGATCTCCTCCTCTCTCCTTTCTGACTGTTTAAACTGCACACTATGAATTTTCCCCTTTTCTTCTTCCACACTTGTCGGTGGTTCATATTATGCAGCATGATCTCACACATGGAACTTAGTGGTTGGTACCTTTTATCCTCTGTGATATTGATCATTTCTCCTGAAATAGACTACTTAGTTAACACACAACCCTAACATTACTCACCCTTTTAGCTCACACCTTCTTTTTTCCCCCCTTTTCCTTCTCTGCTGGTTTTAATTCGCTTCTTATTTCTAGAATTTTGGAGTATTTATCCATTGATTGACCCTTGTCAGATTTATTCTGGTTTACCTTTGACCCATCACCAGTACTATGGGTAATTATGTCATCCCATCTATGTCCTATCTTGACTCCCCTCGCCTTGCCTTCTTTTTCCCTTTTTTTTCCCCCTTTTTCTCATTTTAATGGAAGCCTTCTCTTAACTGTCCTATATTGAACCCCATTGACCCTTACTTCATCACCGGCATCACGAGATCCGTTTTAGTATACCACACCTGTCTGTATTCATGGCACATAAACTCAACCTAAATAACACAATTAAGCTACTTTATATTAAGTCACCATATTTTGCATAAATCACCCGGGATCACCTCACTCACCCTAACCTTTATACCATTTTGTTATATTACTAACGCAACGCATTTTTTTCTGTACTGTTATCCTTATTTTATTAGTACCCTGATGAAGGCCTGCTGGCCGAAACGTTGGTCTGTACTGTGTGACCCAATAAAGTAACATTGCATTTGTTGGCACCTGATCTACTTGTGGACGTACATTAATCATTTTTTGGTGTGCCCAATCTACACTTCTACAGTCTACTATTTTTATTGGTGCACCCAATCTTCATACGTTGAGCCCTCTATATTCTCTATTGTTCCACGCCAGGCAAGTCCTGAAACTTTCCCTTTATGTTATGTCCGGTGGGCCCTGGCTGCATAAAGCGGTGCTGTGACCCTCTCTATTCTGTATTAGCCGTGTGATAGGCAGCGTGAACCCGTCTTCTAGCTGTATCTTTACCGAGCTCTCCTGGGCTCTGTTGTGCCACTGTGTCTCCTTGGCTCTGTAGTGAGCGCGGTGGTATATAACTATCCACTCTCCGGAATTAGCCGCTGAGTATATAATCCCTGATGACCTCGGTCTCCGGTGACCGTACTGTGCTTAATTCTGGGTGTGC
The DNA here is from genome assembly GCA_033576535.1 of Allobates femoralis. Taxonomy (NCBI): domain Eukaryota; kingdom Metazoa; phylum Chordata; class Amphibia; order Anura; family Aromobatidae; genus Allobates; species Allobates femoralis. The sequence continues at coordinate 23,551,438 of JARQOC010000005.1, forward strand.
TGGCACTGCTACCACTCCCAGATCTTCCTTCCCTCCTCCACAGGCCCTCGCTATGGGCTCTACACACCGTCACTTCCCTAGGACCGGCCTAACACGGCTCCTGTCCCTAAGGTAACTCCACTCTCCTCTCTCCTCTCCACTCCACTCAACTGTCACCTGAGCTCTCCTAACAGGAACTGAATAGCTCCGCCCCCTGCACCTGCATTCATAGGGGACCTCTACTGACATCAGCAACTAACCTGACATCAGCTGTTAGAGCTCCCCCTATAGGTCCAGGTTGGGATATGTTTATATGTGTGCTTCACCTGGTGGATGCCTTGCCACCAAGCTTGTAATGTGATTACCGGACCCCGGGGCGCCACACTTTTTCTCTGCAAGTTCCTCTCCTGCTTCCTCTCCTGGATTTGGCACACAAACCGGATGGAACCTGATCAGGGAAACAACTGAAGTGTGAAACCAGCCTTAAAGTTACCATCAGGTAGACATTTTCCTGCCTATTTTGGATGGTGGCAGATCAATGGACATCATTGTAATAAAATCTTAAAATCCAGATGAACAAGAGCTGGTCTTATGAAGGAGCTTGATATACCATGCAGGGACACCACCTCCACGATTTCCCCATGCCCTGATAGGGCACTTTGTTATCGGAGACAAAACCTTTAAGAAAATTAATTCTGATAAGCAAGTAGTAAGATTTTGGGTTCGGATAGAGCTAACCAGACACGTTGGACGAGTAACGAGTAACAAATTCAATGCAAACCAATGGGAAACTCACAGTTCCGAATACTGGAGAACTCACAGTTCCGAATGGGGAACTCTGGGGGATACAGGGGAACTCACAGTTCTGAATGGGGAGCTCTAGGAGATACAGGGGAACTCACAGTTCCGAATGAGGAACTCTGGGCGATACTGGGGAACTCACAGTTCCGAATGAGGAACTCTGGGCGATACTGGGGAACTCACAGTTCCGAATGGGGAACTCTGGGGGAAACTGGGGAACTCAGAGTTCCGAATGGGGAACTCTAGGAGATACTGGGGAACTCACAGTTCCGAATGAGGAACTCTAGGAGATACTGGGGAACTCACAGTTCCGTATGAGGAACTCTGGGCGATACTGGGGAACTCACAGTTCCGAATGGGGAACTCTGGGGGAAACTGGGGAACTCACAGTTCCGAATGGGGAACTCTGGGGGAAACTGGGGAACTCACAGTTCTGAATGGGGAACTCTGGGGGAAACTGGGGAACTCACAGTTCCGAATGAGGAACTCTAGGAGATACTGGGGAACTCACAGTTCCGAATGAGGAACTCTGGGCGATACTGGGGAACTCACAGTTCCGAATGGGGAACTCTGGGGGAAACTGGGGAACTCACAGTTCCGAATGAGGAACTCTGGGGGAACTGGGGAACTCACAGTTCCGAATGGGGAACTCTGGGGGAAACTGGGGAACTCACAGTTCCGAATGAGGAACTCTGGGCGATACTGGGGAACTCACAGTTCCGAATGGGGAACTCTGGGGAAACTGGGGAACTCACAGTTCCGAATGAGGAACTCTGGGCGATACTGGGGAACTCACAGTTCCGAATGGGGAACTCTGGGGGAAACTGGGGAACTCACAGTTCCGAATGGGGAACTTTGAGGGATACTGGGGAACTCACAGTTCCGAATGAGGAACTCTGGGCGATACTGGGGAACTCACAGTTCCGAATGGGGAACTTTGAGGGATACTGGGGAACTCACAGTTCAGAATACTGAAACAGTTCAAAGAATTCAGTTAGCGCTAACCGAACCCAAATATCTTATTAACTACTAAAAATTAATAATCAACAAACCTATAAACTGTTCTAGAGGTAAAATGGCAGAATTATTAATGGTGCAATTCCTCGCAGTAGATGGCTCCAGAAAGAAGGCTGCATTTTTATTTGTGGACCTGAGATCATTATTATTTGAATCTATCACATCTCCAATTTAAAACATTGTTGTTTACATCAGAAATATTTCCTGCAGAATATCTTGATGAATTTCTCTTATATCTCAGCATGAAAGCAAAATTAATATACATGCCACATACATTCAAGCTGGAAATATGAATAGATTTATACAAAAGACCATTTTTCTCGCAGCCCCCATCTCTTATATACATTAATTGTATTAACATTTCAAGGTTATTGCCAGTAGTTGTGATACAATGTAACATAATATAGTGATAGGGAGGAGATTATAGCTCCTGTATTAGTTGTTATAAATGTCATGACGATAGTGACAAATAGTACTATTAGGCCCCTTTCACATCAGCAGTTTTCGCTGATCGCGGCAGTTGCGGTGAAAAAATCGCAACTGCCGCGATTACCGCATAACAGCTGCACTTGCAGTTCACTTGCGGCAAGCCCCATACAATGTCTATCGGGCTTGCGGCAGGTGCGGCAAGTGCGGTATCGGCACTTGTGGCAGGTGCAGCCGCGAAAAAAACCGCGGCAGAAGTCTCTGGAGGACACCCTGGTGGACCAATCTAGGCTTGGAGAAGACAATGGCAGACCAATCTTGAGTTAGGAAAAACTCTGGTGGGCCTATCTAGGCTTGGATAAGACCCTGGTGGACCTATCTAGGCTTGGAGAAGATCCTGGTGGACCTATCTAGGCTTGGAGATGACTCTGGAGGACATATCTAGGCTTGGAGAAGACCCTGGTTGACCAATCTAGGCTTGGAGAAGACAATGGCGGACCAATCTTGGCTTAGTAAGATCTCTGGTGGACCTATCTAGGTTTGGATAAGAGCCTGGTGGACCTATCTAGGCTTGGAGAAGATCCTGATGGACCTATCTAGGCTTGGAGAAGATCCTGGTGGACCTATCTAGGCTTGGAGAAGATCCTGGTGGACCTATCTAGGCTTGGATAAGACCCTGGTGGACCAATCTAGGCTTGGAGAAGACAATGGCGGACCAATCTTGGCTTAGTAAGATCTCTGGTGGACCTATCTAGGTTTGGATAAGAGCCTGGTGGACCTATCTAGGCTTGGAGAAGATCCTGATGGACCTATCTAGGCTTGGAGAAGATCCTGGAGGACATATCTAGGCTTGGAGAAGACCCTGGTGGACCAATCTAGGCTTGGAGAAGACAATGGCGGACCAATCTTGGCTTAGTAAGATCTCTGGTGGACCTATCTAGGTTTGGATAAGAGCCTGGTGGACCTATCTAGGCTTGGAGAAGATCCTGATGGACCTATCTAGGCTTGGAGAAGATCCTGGTGGACCTATCTAGGCTTGGAGAAGATCCTGGTGGACCTATCTAGGCTTGGATAAGACCCACCAGGATCTTCTCCAAGCCTAGATAAGTCCACCAGGAGCTTCCCCAAGCCTAGATAGGTCCACCAGGAGTTCCCCACCGTTATGTAGATAGTATCAAGCTATTTGATTGCTGGTCTTCCTCTTCACCATGTTACTAGCCTTCTTCTGACCATGATGTCCTTCTCCAGTGATTTCTTTCTTCGTATGATGTGTAGACAAGTCGTAGCTTGGTGATCTTTGCTTCCAGCGACATAACTGTCTTGATTTGTTTCAGTATTGATGGGTTTGTTCTTCTGGTATCGATATGATAACATCCTTCTCCACCAATTTAACAAATAACCCTACTGGAATATATTGTAAAATGCCTTAAAACAGATTATTCATATAATGTAACCAGTGGAAGGTATGAAAACTGCTTCTAAATGTTACAAAACTGCAGATATAGATATATCATCTGCCAATTGAATGATACCCAAACTATGCATTATTCCTGTTAAAAGGAAGTACCAACACGTCATCACTCATGGACCCGTTGAAGCACATGTGCAGTCTGAAATGGCGCATTAGTCTTTTGTTCTCTGCACTCCCTCCCTCCTTCTCCTTTGCCTCATTGCCGACTATCATCTTATCTTCGTGATAAATGGAAATAAAAACTTCAAGACGAGCGAGTGCTGTTCCTTTTCTTCTGTTCCCTGGAGCTGAAGACGGATTTCTCTGACAACCAGCATATCTCAGGTTTAGAAACAGCCAAGTGGGGACATCTTCTGAAAGGTTTTTGAAAGGTTTTCTTCCAGATTTCACTTATAATGTATATTTGAAAGTTTCTTATAATCATTTGCTCTACATTATTATTAAATAAAAATGTAAACAGTGGTTAAATTCTAAGTGGTCAAAAAAAAATCTGAAATTTGTTAAAAAAAAATCTTTGGGTTTTGTTGCAATTTTTGCAAGAACTGTAACATTCTAGCTTTTCAGGATCTGAGGTTAAGTAATAGCTTTATCTTTCTTGCCCTAAGCTGAATTTTACTGACATCATTTTCAGATCGCCATAATGTATTGTTTGCATCTTACTGTCTTTCATTGCAATTTTGCAGAAGCCAAAAAAACTGTAATTCTGGAGTTTTTTATGTTTTATTTCCATTATACTGTATACCATTTGTATTAACTTATTTTACACTTAGATATGATATTTTTAATGAAGCAATTTTATTTTTTTTAAATGTTTTATATTCAATGGAACTAAAGGGGGTGATTTATATTTTTGTGTTTTTTATTTTTTTCATATCTTAACATTTTTTAAATCTTATTGTTGTATTTATTAACCCTCTTAGGGGACTTGAAGATGCAATCATCTTGCCATAAAGGGCAGAGCATCAGCAGCAGCAGCATCAGTATCATCAGCAACATTATAAGTATCAGCATCCTCTGCATCAGCAGCATCAGCAGCATCATCATTAGCATCTGCACCATCAGCAGAATCAACATCACATCAGCCTCAGCAGCATCAGTATCATCAGCAGCATCAGCATTAGCATCAACATCAGCATAAGCTGAATTCTCAGCCTCATCATCAGCACAGCATCAGCTGCATTCTCAGCATTATCATCAGCATCATCATTAGCCTAAGCATCATCATGAGTGTGGAGACCCAAGGAGTCAGTGGGTACTCTCGTCCGCTGGCCCAGCTACCTTTTGAAAGACAGCATGGAGCTCGGGCGTTCATCCCAAACTGAACGCCCGAGCTCCTTACCCATGGGCGGAACACTACTCAGACAACCCATGGTGAGGGAACCACAATATTAAGGCTTTATTGGATCCCCAAACAGTTAATAGCATATAACACATAACCAGCAAAACACTACAATGTAAAAGGTAACCTCACCCTCTACTCACCCTCTACTGGCTCACCAGGGATTGGAATATTCATGCCTCAAAGCCATCACAGCAAAGTCTGTAGCCAGGTGACTGGATTGTCCCAACCGGTATTGCTTCCTTATGCTTATCCTTTTGATATCCCAGCCAAATCCGAACATTCGATGCTGAGGTCCTTGTACTATTATAATCCAGGTTCTGATCCCCTTGGTCGGCACAAAAGTGCCTAGGCCTGGGGTTATGGCCTGCTAATCAGACCCGTAGATCCTAGATCAGCTGCATATATCAAGTCCAGTGCACCTCTAGTCGGGGCCAAAGTCCCTAGACCAAGGTCACTAGACAAAATCTCTCTGGTTAGTGAACATGTCTTCTTATATTCCTTCTGACCACTCAATTCAAACATTGGGAACTTCATGATTGGTTTACTAAGACTGTGTTCTCATTGGCTGGATTTCAAGCTGTATATAAACTACCTCTAGTAGCATGGCATTGCTGGCAAGGGAGACTCAAAGACAGATAGCTTACATAGCACCACAGGTAGTTTACATAGCACCACAGGTAGTTTACATAGTAATACATTGGACGGTCAGCATAGTTAAGTTTTCTGTTTGTCATGACCTTCTCTGAAAAAGGAGTTAGATAATTACACATTAAATATCACCAGGCATCTACAAGACTTGTAGGAACAATGAGTGGTGAATCACAAGGTAGAGCACAAAACACAAATACTGTCTGGATAAATAAGAAACCATCCGATGTTATATATTAAAGGAGTCCATTTAGTCACAATCAGCATCAGCTGCATTCTCAGCATTATCATCAGCATCATCATGAGCATCAGCATCATCATCAGCCCCAGCTGCATTCTCAGAATCATCATTAGCCTCAGCATCATCATAAGCATAAGCTGCATTCTCAGCATCATCAGCAGCAGCAGCATCATCATCAGCATCATCAGCATAATCATCAGCATCAGCTGCATTCTCAGCATCATCACCAGCATCAGCATCAGAATCCGCATCATCAGTTGCAGCATCATCAGCATCAACCATGGAGGCAGCGCATGAATACATTGAGATCTCAGAGAGCTGAGATCTCAATCTGTACATGTGCTGCTATTTTCCTGAAGTCCATCGTTTGGAAGCATTGCACTCGCAGATTGACGTTTCAGCTGTCCATGATCTCAATCTACACGTGTGTGTGCTGCCTTTGCAAGTGTTTTTCTGTTTTACCATCATGTCTACTAAAGGGAAATCAATGGCGCCCACCATGTGCTGCAGGGACACCCCACAGCATTACCCCACCCCATCCTCCCAGCCTCAAGCCCGTACCATCATGCTGCTGCCGCCACTGACTTCCTACAGTCTCGAACCTACCCAAAAAACCATCCTTTTCAAGTAAAATATATTCTTGTTAGGTCGGGATTAAACGATTGTATAACACACATCGTTGAGCACAGACTGGCCGGTAGCTGCTCTGATCTGAGCAGGACAGCATAATGTTTTACTATGCAGCTGTCATGCTCGGGACAGGGAAGCCACTGGCCAGTCCAGTACTAGCACCTCTTGTCTAGCTCCTAAGTTGTTAGTTTAGATTTGAAGGCATAAAACTTGTTTTGGGGTTCAGGGTGAACCTTTAGGGCACAAGATGATATAATTGTCATGTAGGAAGATGTTGTGGCAGAAGATGGAGAATTTAGATTGCAGAGATCTCATCAAGGTTTTATTTTTTCTATTGCCGCCAATTGTGTTCGCTAATTTCAATTCTGTTCACTCTTTCCTGGAAAAAAATGATCTAATTAATGAATAACGAGCAGCTGCTCACAGTCACCGGATCGGGCCTTGACACTTCCCATCCGGTAGTCAGCTTTGTTGATGAAGGATAGGAAGAATATATCTCAATGGATTCCGATTTGAGCTATTATAAGACTGAGTTGTAGATCCTTGATCCAATAATAAAGAATCTGCATCTTTTTCCAAATGTAATGGTGGGTTTACACGCTCCAACGTCGGTCCGATATTGGATCCGACGGCGCGGGAGCGCGCTTTTTGTGCCCGGTTTTCCAAGAATCGCATCGGCGGTTTACACGTCCCGATATCATGATACAACGTCCCTACGATGTCTACGCCCCCCGACCCAGGAACAACCATTTAACATGGTAATGAATGGGGGTCGTTGTACTGCACATCGGAGTTGGGCTGTCACACTGCACGATCCGGCTCCAACCGGCATCCGATATCGGGCCGTTGAATAGCACGCTCATTCGATCCCCGATATCGGATTGACATCGTTCCTGCATCGTATTGGACGTTCACACCATACAACGCACGAACGATATCGGGTCCAACGCACGAACCACGTGACTTTTGGTCGGAGTTGGACGCCGATATGGGGCCGTGTAAGCCCACCATAAAACCCAACCGGTATTTTGTGGAATAAAAGCCTCTTCTTTATTATTGGATTAAGGTTCTTCATTTCGGTAGCACACCGAAAAAACATGAATTGTCTTTTCCTTCAAGCCTCTTTAGCTAGGTCTGAATTGTAGATAGCCAAATAAAAAAATACTCACCTGTCCTCCTACTGGAACCCACCATCCAATGCTCCAAGTGTCCTCATCACCTCTATATTTCGTAGAATTAGGAAAACTTCATGGTAGGGATGAACGATTTCTGATGGGTAAACCAGAACTGAAAAGTTTGGACACCTACTGTAGTGTCTGATGGTCAAACACGGAAGACCGTGGTTGAGTTTTGATGCTGTTCATATCCTGAATAAAGCTTGTTGAAAGGCTGTAGAACAACTAATCAACACGCTTTTCCACTGTGGGCACTTCTGTAAGCCATCACAGCCATGCTGAGTACTGGAGTTGCTGTGATTGGCTGGTCACATTTAGTGATTGGGTCTATATAGGACCCGGTGACGGGATACTAGGCACACACTGTCCTTTGGAAGTTGTCCCCTCCTCTACAGTACATATTGTACACTTGCACCTTTTAATGCCATTCATGGGGCACTATAGGTTATTTTAGACTAATGGATACTGTACAATGACATGTAGGGTATTGCCACATTCAACAGAAATGTTGTCACACATAATAAGGCCTTTTTTTAGCTATTCCCATTATCAAAATTGGAAATCTAGGGTTAAAAGAACATTTCAGTGGTAAAAATGTAATTATGTGTTCTTCACTGTCCAATAGTATAGCATTTTGTGACACAGCTGTAGTGTCAGTATGATCACTGCACTCCTAGATGAATTTAGTGAGAGGTGCAATCTGTAAAATGGAGTCACTTGAGAGGGATCTATGCTGTTCTGGCCCCTAAGGGGCTCTGCCAATGTGGTATGGCACCTTTTTGTGGTAAAAAACTATAATTTAATATTCATGGCTTAACATTAAAACATTCTGTGAAGCACTTGAGGGTTCAAGGTGCCCACTACACATCTAGATAAACTGCTTGCAGGGTCGAGTTTACAAAATGGGGTCACATATGAGGGGTTTCCACTGTTTAGGCACATTGGAGGCTCTCTAAATGCAACATGGCATTTGCTAATGATTTTTGCCGATTTTGTATTTAAAAAGTCAAATGGAACTCCTTCCTTTTCTGCCTTGTGCCCGAACAGTAGTGTTCCACCACCTATGGGGTATCGGTGTACTCAAAAGATATTGCACAACAAACTGCATGGTGCATTTTGTCCTCTAAGATTTGGTGTTAAGGCAACCTTTTTGTGGTAAGAATGTATTTTTTCATTTTCACAGCTCAACGTTGTAAAATTCTGTGAAGCACCTTGGGGTTCAAGGTGCTCACCTCACATCTAGATAAATTCCTTCAGGGATCTAGTTTCCAAAATAGGGTCCCTTTTGGAGTGTTTCCACTGTTTAGGCACATCAGGGGCTCTGCAAACGCGACATGGTGTCCTCTATCTATTCTAGACAATTTTGCGCTCTTAAATTCAATTGGCGCTCCTTCCCTTCCTAGTCCTGCCATGTGCCCAAAGAGTAGATCTCCAGCCCATGTAGATACTCAGCATACTCAGAAAAAATTGTCACTATTTGGTGTTTTCTGTCATATAGGCCCTTCAAAGTCACTTCAAATGTGATCTGGTCCCTAAAAAAGTGGCTTTGTCAATTTTGTTGGATAAATGAGAAATTGCTGATCAACAAAAAAAAATTCACTGATGTGCTGATGTTGTTAAATTTCTGATATTTTTACAATAATCTGTAAAAAATTTGTCCAATTTACATAACAAAAGTATAATATGTCACGAAACAACAAAAACCCTCAGATCCAAATTACCTAAGAAAATTCCAACTTGATAGTGTCCTGTGCCTATGTAATGAGGCCGGAAACTTGCATGGTCGGGTGGGATGCGGCTCACTTCAGTCCGAGCCACCCCGCCACCTGTAAGATCCGCCCCGCCACCCGTAATATGTCGCACCTCCTGTGTATGTATGCAAGCAGTGATGGCATTTGCACAAGCGCAGTGGCACGAGTCACTGTGCTCTATCAAGTCAACAAAGTCACAGTCTTCTTCCAAGGGTTTGACTAACCAAGTGTCACGGGTGTGTCAGGAATATCAGAACTTCATTATCAGATCATCAATTGTGAATTTCATATACTGGAATTATGTGTCATATGGTCAAAAATACCCACCCCTGGGATTGATGGGGTTTGTATTATTATTGTTATCGATTTTGTAACATAGTGACTACTGGAGGTGCAACCTTTATATGCTAGACCTTTGACCTGACCCACTACATCAGTGTCTCTATTGACCAGAACCCATGTACGAGTTTTTTCACTGGTTTTAAATGGTTTTAATTTGTTATGTCTGCATAATTGTTAAATAAAATGTGTATATATTTTTCTAAAACCTCTTGGTGTGCTCCCGGTCCCTATATGTCATGTCTCTTTCTCGTTCTGATATCTAGCTCCCATGACAAGGTGAAGCACCCACCTTTGATTTGTTTGTATTTAGTGGTGCTCCTTCTTATATTATAAGCGGGTGTGTCAGGATCATGGATGAGACTCTAGAGGTCACTCGCAGAAGGTCCCAGCGTTTGGCCAAACAGTCAAAATCCTAAAGAAAGGTCTCTGTTGCTTTAAGAGGCATTTCCCTTTTAGTGAAAGCTGGAGGTCACTAAGACCCAGCTGATCCCTTACCTTGAGCTGTCTATATATTCCCCTTGACTCCCAGGATACACTGCTGATGATAGTTGTCGTCAGGTGTTTGGAGGAAGCTTCTCAGCTCAGCAGTGTATCCTGGAGTTTTTCTTCCCTTCCCTCTTTGTTTGTTTCCCTTGTGTGTTACTTAGTTGGTAGCCGGGCTGACTAGTGCTCACTCGCTCTGATCCTAATTTAGTAGTAGTTCAGGGTCAGTCAAGGAATAGGTATCCTGGCGGCGACAGTTGCGGAAACTGAATAGGGATGTTAGAGGAGCCAGGAGGCAGTGCTAGTTTATCTAGGGGTCACTATCTCCCCTTTTGCCCTTAGCATCAGGGACTACTTTCCCTCCCCTGTCATCGTTCAGCGCTGGGTGTCTCCCCACACCCAGCATGACACCAAGAGATTATACGAAAGTGGAAAGTGAACTATCTTTGTCTGATGAAGACTACCTGCTACCAGCTAATCACTCTGCTTCCTCGTCCGGTGAGTCTTTTGATGATGAAGAAGTGGATCCAGAGGAATTGATACATAGAACATTCAAAACTAACTGTAATTTGGGGCAGCACTTCTTCAGTGCTTGGATGTATCCCAATATATAATATTGTGATAGCAGCTCAAGGAGCTGTGGGAAGTCATCAGTACTTGTCACCTAAAAAAAGTTTTCTGTACTTTTTTTTCTGAAGATATTGCAGATGAGGCGCTTTTATGTACAAACCTAGAAGGAAGATGTATTGCTTCTGAAAAAAGAAATATTGTACCTTTATAATGTATAATAGAAATGACAAAAGCTGTTATAACTCAAAAAATTAGGTGAAACGCTCCCTAATTTTCTGTTTTAAGTTTTTCAACTTTGTTAACTTACTTTCTCACTAAGCATTTCTTAATTGCGCTAAAGACAGTGAGAAGACTAACTCTTAGCCGTATGAGTGGACGACTTAAGACTGTCAAGTAGCATTTCCAGCAGGTGCATGTATTATCAAACACTTAGCCCTCTTTCGATAGATTAATTTTCAGAAGCCGTACATAGACATCCTACAGGTATAATTCTTGGGAATAAATATATCCTGTTTAATAATACACTTGTATCTTGGAAACAGCACACCGCGAGGTCCATTCTTTTTAATAGTTGCTATAGCAGCTGGGACTTTTGCAGCAATTTATTGGTTGCTGTAGATACTTACTGAGTTTTTCTTCATTTTTGATCTTTTTAAATATACAAAACGTGATGATTTTTGATTTATCTCGTATCGGAGAAGTAATGGGATGACTCATTTCCAGTGTTGAAGAGTTATTATTGTGACTAATCTTTGGGACCAAAAAAAAAATGTGATAAACGTGTAGAGTATCTAACTGAATATCGTTATAAAAGTATAGGAAAATAAATAAAATGTTTGGGTTCACAAAAAGAGACTAACAAGCAAAATATTAGAACAAAATAACCAGAAGGAACAAAAGTATTAGGTCTAAAAATTATCTTTTATTTCAGTTATAATGAGTTCAGTCTCTTTGTCTTCATTATGTTGCTGTCAGATGAATTGTATCAAACAGCTGCTGACAGATTCCTTTTAATGTTCAATCAACACAACCCAACTGCAAAAAGACCAATGCCCTTACCCCATAACCATTACTGATGAAAATCTAGCTCATTCTCTAACTAAGCCACTCCTCACCACTTGTGCGCTTGACCCTATCTTATATCACCCCCTCCACAATATCAATACCATTCTTATCCCAGTCCTAACCCATTATGTTAATATATTATTAGCCTCTAGCTTCTCCTTCTAGACTTGTCATCTGCCTTCGACACAGTTGACCACTCCTTCCTTCTATAGATCCTCTCTTCCTGCCACGCTGGACTATGGAGGTGTCCATCTACTGTGTGTGGCAGTGGCGCAAGGACCAATGATGTCCGAACACTACTCACAAAATAATAGATGAGGAGACACTGGAGGGGGGACAAATACAGAGGACGGCGCTGTTCATAAGGAACGGGGAAGAGGTGACCTACTGCACTCACCTGTGACTGTGCCCTGATCTCCATACCATCCCTATATGGGTTCTTTAACCCCATCGCCGTGCAGGATATGTGGCGCCCCTGCGATCAGGAGGCCACATGGGGAACTGCAGCCAGGCAGATAGGAGATGGTTTGTGCAACAAACACCCTCAACACACACACCCACTAGACACAGCCCAACACCCAACCCGGAGCCCGTGACTCTAGGCGGACAAGGGGTGGTAGGGTAGAGGAAAGTGGGTGGGAATGTAGGTTAGGTGACAGACTGGTCCAAAAGGAAGAAACAACGAGGAGTTAGACAGTAGGCCAGTGGGTGCCAAGCAGCCAAGACCAGGAGTAGGCCGGAGTAGGCTGAGAAGGAAAAACCAAGCAGAGAGAAAGACACTTCCCGGAAGGATAGGGCTCCCTGGAGACGCAGAATCCAAAGAGACGCAGATCCATGGAGAGAAAGCTCGTTCATAGCCTGCAGCCCACGTGGAAGTGAGGACAGACCGGACCAGTGCTACTGGGTCCGAGGAGTACAGCAGTGTTGACCGATGACAGGCGGGAGAAGTTTCCCTTGCTGTACCCAGATAGTCACACGGGTAGGAGAGAGCCCGGTAATCCCTTGCAAGATAGGGTTACCCAAGGCTAGCCTGGGACCAGAGTTTGGGCTCTGAGGGGGACCGCAGCTACAAGCCGACTCCCCAGACAAACTGGTGGGGAACACTGATTCCAAGTCAGGGTTCCTACTACACGAGTTGGAGACTCAGCAACACTATAGGACCCAGACTTGCTGCCCACACACATAGGGGGAAGTCATACCAAGGGACCAAGTTGCCGTCATACAACCCACAGGGAAGAGCAGAGAAACAAGCTGGAAAGGTTGCAGAGAGATTAAGGGGTCTCAGGAAGATAGCCTGGCTGCAGGGAGTTCAGAGTGTCCGGAGTTGCCTGTGTAAACCGTACTGTGTACTGAACTGTACTGTAAAGAGCTTGTCAGTAAAACCCGTTAAACCCTGCTTCAGTCTTCCGTGTGTGATTCCAGGTATATAGAACTGTATTGTACCTTTACACCTGGTCAGGAGCCGCCCCGACCCGCAGCGGGCTCATCCACCTTGCTGCAGCATCCATCCATCCTCCTGACAGAAGTACACTGCAGCGGTGGTCCCTTCACTGACCACAACCAATGGGTGGTGTCACGACAAACAATATCCCTTGTAAATACCCCTTTTACTTGCGGAACCGGGACACAGTCCGGACCAAAACCGCCGTGATATCCCCAGCAGTACCCCGGTCCGGTACCAAGTACCCCGTCCCAGTGGGCTCCACAGATACCTAGTCCCTCGAGGGAGATGGACAGCGGGAGCACTAGTCTCAACCACTACACTAAAATCAACAAGATGGGAAGAAAAGAAAGGGAAAACATTTAAAATGAAGTCTGAATATGGGAACTAAGCAGATGTCCCAAACCTGTCACAAGTCTCCAAAGGAATAGAGACCATCTCAGCAGTCCCATGGCTTCCAGTACCACCTGTAAATGTACTAAAATGTTGGTGCCGCCCTCATCATCTCCCTCTGTGGACCATAAAGAACACTCTTGCACCTTTTTAGTTCATGTGTAACTCTGTTTAATCCACGGTGACTGTCCCTCACTACTTCTATGCCC